>JAPWTK010000817.1:0-151153 GCA_029963805.1 Aromia moschata | reverse complement strand
GATAGACCAGTATGTCGGACAGTTATCGATATCAGTTATCGAGCTAGAAAGATAGCGCTCTTCACTAAGCTGTTAAATATAGGGATGAGTATTTTTTATTCATTACTAGAAAGCTAGTACAAATGTCGTTTCATTTTGATAAAGGAAGGAGAGACAATTGAAAACAGTTTAGTAAAATTTTTGGTGGAGGGGTGGGAGAGCCAGCCTCCTTGGGTCTAAGGCAAATCAACCAAGATTTACTCACTCCTATCTTTCTAGGGTTACGTAAACTGTTTAAGAAGTCTTCGTCAAAGTTGATTGATCGGACGTGGAAAATCAATATCAGTAAAACTAGGTGACCATCGAGGAATATGTCTTTTTTCTGTCACTTTCTTTCCTCATTTTCATTAACTAAGACTTAAAACAAACTTTTTTTGAAATTTGGCAGATTCAAGACGTAAGTAATCTACAAAAATATACTATGACTTAAAATATAATTGACATATTTCAGAAAAGTTAATTTACAAGACACGCGACATAAACAAAAATAAAGGAAAAGCTTTTGCATTAATCTAATATTTTATGTTATGTCACGATTTGATATGCAAACACGGTTTGTGTTACAAGGAGAGGCACGCGATTTTTAGCTTAACAGTAAATGAATAGATATATTTTTTTATTTATTTGGTTTATGTGAAAAGTAAGCGTTGTACGAGGTGTGTAAATTAAGTAATGAGATTGTTTTTTTTTATTTTTTTTTTATTCGAATACAATTACAATTCAGTATTGTCTCCTCCAAAATAACTTCCTTGGGAAGCTACACAGCGCTGGAGATGGTTCTTCTATTTCTTATAGCAGTGCTGGAACTCATACAGGGTTTGTCCGGAAAGTAATGTCAGAATTTTTTTTTCCCGAGACTGTACGCCCCAGCGCGTGCTTTATGTGCTGAGATTGTGGTGGGGGAACTGGCAACAAGATCCAACAAGTGTCAGTTGGCTCGTTGTAGCGGTCGCATCACTCGTTCATTGAGAGTCGTTACAGTGACCCGGTGCAAGAAAAAATGCAACGTTCGCTTGAGCAACGGATGGCGATCAAGTTTTGTGTGAAACTGGAGAAGAGTGCTGCGGAAACCATTCCAATGTTGAAGAAGGCTTTCGGCGTCGATTGTCTTTCGGACAGGCAAATTTTCCGGTGGCACAAGGCCTTCGCAGAAGGTCGGGAAGATGTCAACGACGAGAGCCGCGCTGGACGGCCATCAACCTCCAGTTCCGACGACAATGTGAAACGTGTGCGTGACTTGTTGAACACTGACCGTCGTCTAAGTGTCCGTTTAATTTCCGAAACATTAGACATTACGAAAACCATTGTTCACGAAATTGTGTCGGAGTCTTTAGGAATGAGGAAGGTGTGCGCGAAGCTCGTGCCAAAAGTGCTAATGGACGATCAAAAAGCGAGGCGCGTCGAAACCTGCCAAGAACTTTTGGACACCTGCGAAGACAACCCCGCTTTCCTGGATCACGTCATTACCGGGGACGAAAGCCAGGATGTCCAGGTCAAAGATCAAGACAATGCTGATTGTCTTTATTGATTGCCGGGGATTGGTCCATCATGAGTTCGTTCCGCAGGGGACAACCGTAACCAGAAAGTTTTAGGTCGAGGTGCTGAAGCGGCTGAAACGCAGAGTGAATCGCGTCCGCCCAGACATCTCAAAATCCTGGAAGCTTCACCACGACAATGCGCCTTCGCACACCTGCTTCCTCGTGGCCGATTACCTCGTCAAGGCAGGCATCACCGTCGTTCCCCAGCCTCCCTACAGCCCCGATATGCCCCCCCCCCCCAGACTTTTTCTGTTACCGCGCTTCAAAACCCCAATGAAAGGACAGCATTTTGGGCCGGTGAAAAACATTCAGAAGGCTTGCACCGACGCTTTAATGGCGATTCCGGAAAACGACTACCGTGCGGCTTTTGATGCTTGGAAGACCCGCTAGAACCGATGTGTGGACGCAGGAGGAATATATTTTGAAAGTTTCTAAAGATTTGTACACATAGAACCAATAAAAACCATTTTTCAAAGCTCACTGACATTACTTTCCGGACAAACCCTGTATATTGGAATAGCCTCTGGCTGGTCGGTTACAGCCATTTGAATGTTTTCTATGGTCCCAAAATGACGTCCCTTGAGATGATTTTTCAATCTCGGGAAGAAAAAGTCACAAGGACTCAAGTCAGGCGAATAACGAGGCTGAGGAGCCACAGGAATTGAATCTCTCTGTAAAAGTGTTGATTTACTGTTTGGCCGGGAGGCACAAACTCTTTGTGGATAACTTCCTAGGTAGTAAAAAGCAAATCAGCATGCTTCTACTTGCTCATTCTTGCTGTTTTTGGTCTTGGAGAGTTTAAAGTGTGCCATTCCATACTTTGGCGCTTGATTTCCGGGTCGTACTCAAACACCCAAGTCTTATCACCGGTAATGACACGTTCCATAAAACGGGGATCATTTTCACTCGATTCTCTCCTGATGTCCTTGTGTTCCTGCGAAAGGTTTTTGAAACCATTTTTTGCACAGGTTTTTCTCATCCCCAATCTTGGTTCATCTTCAGTTGACTCCTCTTTTTTCTGAGAATGCCTTTAAACCACCCAAAAACCCAGGCTCTTGAAAAAACATTGTCTCCGTAGGCGTGTTGAAGTTTTACAAAAGTATCTGTTGCATTGTGTCCAAGTCTGAAGCAAAACCTGATAGCACACCATTTACGATATATAGACTCATTTTTTAAAAGACACTAGAAACAACCGGTTTACGAAAACAGTCACAAATAACAAACAAATGACTCTAACAAGTTCAAACTTGTACTGAAGGTGCATCACATGTTAACCTACCGCCCTTCCAAGTCCCGTCTCCGTAGTTTTGCTAGATCAGGCGCTACATAGTCAGTCTCATTATTTAATTTAATTTACACTCGTATATACACCGCTTGCTCTTAGCGTAAACGGTGTAAACTTAACGTAAACGGTGTTCTTTGTATAAAGAATTCAGAATTCTTTTCAATAAAAATTTGTATGAAGAATACCGTTGGAAATAGGTTTTTTGTATTGTTAACTCCATGTTCCTCATCTGTTGTACACAGCAACGATAATGGCCGTAATGCAATCTAAACGTTTTGTAGAAGGATGTATAGAAGACTACCGATGATGACGTTACCTCAAATTGGACACTTTCAGACAACACAATAAATGATTATGTACCTGCCTTAACGGCAATTTATTTAATTATGCGTATCGCTCCAACTAAATTGTGAAAATTCCATCTATTGCATCCAATTTTCGCCTTTCTGTTTTTGTTGTTCCTCTGCTCCTTAAAGAATTAGATTTAGCTAAATTATTTTATTAATCTGTTTATACAGTGTGGAACAGCCAAATGGAATAAATTCAGTAGCTCCATTAGTATGCATGTTTTTTTTAGAAAATCCTGAGACTACTAAATTTTCAAATTGTAAGTAGGGACTTGTGATACTTCATTTGAAAGGTATTTTCATTCTCTATTCAAAACTCCAGCGTAGGAAATTCGTTACATTAAAATAAAACTTTTATAAGTAACACTACCTATTTGTCAATTTTAGGTTCTGAAATGTTAATAATAACAAAAAATAATAAATGTAATTGCCGACATTCCCTACTATAAGATAAAAACTTGTATAATGTACTTACAATTCTCCACGTATTGAGAGAAAATCAGATGCACCCATATAAACTGGTACCAACTAATGAGCTCGCGAAAGACGATTGTGATAGACGAATTCTCTTTTTGTGAACAAATGATGCAAATACTAGATGGCAATACTTTACAAATAGAAAATGTTTTATTTTCGGATGAATCTACATTTACACTTCACGGCCATGTTAATCGCCAAAACTGTCGTTACTGGTCGAGAGAAAAATCAGAAAAATAGCGATTGAGTTTTTGAAGAAAATTCAGGCGGCCTTTCGGAACTAGTCGAGCGGCAACGCGTTTCATGCCCAAACAATCGTTTAAAATGGTAGGAATTGATTCGTGAGACACATAAAGTTCAGCGGCTATCTCGTTAAACTTAAATGCGACTTTCAGACATCATTTCCTTCACTTTAGCGATGTTATCTTCAGTTGAAGACGTTGAGGGCCGACCAGAGCGAGGCAAATCTTTTACCATATCTCGACCGCTTTGTGCTGTACCAATCATATGCTTGAGTTTTTGATAAAATTGATTCATCGTAAGCCTTCTGTAACATTTTCAGCTATTCGGCACCCGAAATTCCATTTGCAATTAAAATTTGAGATAAATTCTTTGTTCCATATTTTTATCCATTGTACCCGTAAAAGTCGCAAAACTAAACGACAAAATCGAGCACTGTAAACTAACTAAGTAACAGATCGCCCTCAAACTCCACATCAGTATAGAGGACAGGTATGCCAACTTAGCGACAAAAATAATTTTGACAATCCCTTTAAGCAGGCTTTTTAAATGATCAATTCCCGGTACTTTTTTTGACAGAAGTTATATTTAGACTTCAATCTTATTAGGTAACGTCAGTCCAACATATTGGACGTGCGAATAAAGAAAAACGAGCGTTTACTTTACATTAAAAACAGATTCAATGTCCCATAGCAAGTGGGATGAAGTGGGAAGAAATGTCCGTAGCACATTTTTATTTTCCATCTGCTCTATATCTTGGTGACCGAGGTCCTCATACCAAAATTATACTGATTTTCACTTATTATATTTCTATTTATTTTTAGTTAAGAAGAATTATATTAATGGATCTTTATTTCTAGAGAGATAAGGAAATCTGAACACATGTTAGGAGCGTAAATTACAATTCGGTTAAAATACTTAAGTTTTGGCAAATATTATATGATGTTTAGTATCCCATTAAAATCACTTTGTTGTAGAAATAAATAATGAAACATTTACTATTCTAGTTTTTATGGTTATATTATTTCCGTCAACCTTTGCATATTCGAGAAAAAAACATCTTGTGTATTTTTGAGTGTTAAAAATAAACTTACAAAAAGAGTTATGATGATAAAAATTAATATGTGTTGCTTGTTTTAACACCTTGTGGGTGCAGAGAGAGAAAAAAATATACCAAGATGTCCATCTGTGAGTAAAATACACATATTGGTTCTACTTATTGGAGAACAATCAAAAGGACAAGGCGGGATATATGTGTGTTTATTGATGCCTTTTTATGGTTTTCACATAGGACAATTTCAGTTTAACCAATGTTTAACATGTTCATAATATATTAATCAGTAATATTTCCTAGGAAACCCTATAATGTACAAATTCGGTTTTCATAGATACTAGTAAGTCGAAGTTGATATTGTAAGTGGAGGACGCCACAGATGCTCCCCCGCCAAAACGAAACTAACGTAACAAACAATCAATTGCGAAACGGACCTTCTTAGGATGCGGGTTCGAAGGAGGGTCCTCAGACGTGGATAGCAAATATGCGGGCTTAACTCTATATATGCTTACTTCTAACTCTTTCCCTTGCCTTAAAATTCTAATGACCTTGTCGGTCCGAGAAATTACCTCAAAAAGGTCCTTCATATAAGGCACTAAAACCTGTTTTTTTTTGGTTCGTTTCGCAAGAAAACGTAATTACAACATTTAATGTCAGAACTCACAAACGGAGTTTTAGAATAACTATGCTTGGGACTGGTAAATTGTAACTTATTAAAAACATAATATAATTTGGTTTTAAAATCCGAAATCGAAGGGTCAAGATGAGACTTGACAAAAAATTCGCCAGGCAGGCGCAAAGGTTGACACACTAATTCTGCGGACGAATACCGCTACTTTGTGAATGGTATGAAGTAGTACGAATTCTGTGGAAACCTAAAAACTTACTAAACTCTTGGAACAAGTGGGATTCTAATTGAACGCCCTGATCTGTCGTGACAGATATCGGGATGCCAAAGCGATATACATAATTGTTGAACAGAGTTTTAGCGACAGTTTCAGCAGTGATGTCTGGGATGGGGTAAGCCTCAGGCCAGCGGGTAAAACGTTCCACCACTGTGAGGATATAAATGTGGCCCTCGGAAGGAGGCAAAGGTCCGACGATATCTATATGTATATGTTCGAAACGACCTTTGGGGATGTCAAAGGTACCTATTGGTGTTTTCGTATGTCGATTGATTTTGGAAGTCTGGCAGTTGGTACAAGTTTTGGTCCACAATCTTTGTTCATCCCGGGCTAAAAATATTTGCCCAATTAGTAATTCATTTTCTTGTAGCGCGAATCCCTGCGTGTGTCAAATTATGAAATACGTCAAAAACTGATCGTCGCAGAGGTTTCGGAATGAAAGGACGACATTGTGAGTTTGAAATATCACACCAAATACAATTTTGAGTACTATCAGTGAAAATTTCTTGTAATTTGTAATTTATCTTGTTGTGTTCGTCGTTTTGACGCGATAACAAGTGGGTGAGTTCTGAGTCTTCAGTTTGTGCGTTCATCAGAGTAGATAGGTTGAAAACTAGTGAATCCAATGAGGGTTTCTGATTCATACGTAAAGTACGTACTATGTTGATTGAGTAAAGACAGATCCTCTACACGTGACAATGTGTCAGCTGTGATGTTGTCTTTACCTGAAATGTGACGTATATCATTTGTAAATTGACCAATGTACTCTAAGTGTCGAGTTTGGCGCGGAGTGCGTTCCGATGCAGTGAATAATGCGGTAGTCAGCGGTTTGTGATCCCTATAACAAACAAAATTTCGACCTTCGAGTAAGTGTCTAAAATGTTTCAATGACGTGTATAGTGCCAGTAGTTCTTTGTCAAACGTGGAGTAGCGTTTTTGTGCGTCTGTGAGTTTAAGTGAAAAAAAAGCTATCGGGGTAACCAAATCGTTAAGTCTTTGTTCCACGACTGCTCTCATTGAAACAATAGAACAGTCGGCGGACAAAGTTAAAGATACTCCTGGTTCACCGCAGGGATGTGCGAGGAGTGTAGCTGATGAAATGGCCAATTTGGCTTTATCGAAACTATCACGACATTCTGGTGGCAAGGAATGTATAACTTTAGTTTTGTTCTTAGTTAACGTAGTAACGAAAATATGTAGTGGATTTAATATTTCTGCAAAATTCGGTACAAAACGGTGATAAAAATTAATCATTCCTATGAATCGTTGTATCTGTTTTAATGTTGAAGGTGTCGAAAAATGTTTGATAATGTCTACCCGTTCAGTTGAAGGAGAGATACCTGCAGCAGAAATATTATGACCCAAAAATATTAACGCGTCTACTCCGAAAATACATTTAGAAGGTTTAATATTAATGCCGTATTTTTCGGCAGTCGTTCAAATATAATTTGTAAATGAGTTAAATGTTCTTGGTCACTCTTGCTTGCTACTAAATTGTCATCTAAATACACGAATACAATATCTTAATGACAAAGAACTTGATTCATAAAGCCTTGAAAAGTTTGACCAGCATTTCTCAAACCTGGCATTCGTAAAAATTCGAATAAGCCGAAAGGCGTGGTAATTGCTGTCTTGTAAACGTCTTCTTCGGCGACCGGCATCTGGTGAAATGCGCGAACTAGATCGAGTTTTGAAAATACGGTGCAACCGTGTGAATGCGAATTAAAATCGTGTATATGTGGTAATGGATATCTGTCGGGTACAGTTATAGAATTTAAAGACCTATAGTCTCCACATGGCCGCCAGTCGTTAGGTTCGCGTTTAGCCACCATGTGTAGTGGGGATGAGACAGATGAAGAAGAGGGCCTACAAATCCCTAGCTCGATCATCTGATCAAATTCTTTTTTTGAAGATATTAAATTTTGTGTTGTCTAACCGACGCGGGCGTATAAAAGGTAAGTGTCCTTCGGTTATGATATGATGTTTGACAGAATGTGTAATAGGTAAAAAGTAATTTACCCCAAACGCTTATGTTACTCCGTGATTAAGACAAAAAATTAAAAACGCATTTTTGTCTCACCTTGTTTGTGTGAATAACTTGGCAGGGCGGCCTCAAGTCCAAAAACTTTCTACGAAGGATGCGCTTTAAAATCACCAGTAGAACATGTATTTTACAAATTTTAACATAATTATAGGACACTCTGTATACATCTTATATTTCAAAGTCCAAACCAACAGAGACCAAAATATAAATCGTATTTTTTAATCGCCTTGTAAATTATATATGCGTTTATTTCTTGCCCATGCATACGTACAGCGCTGACCGATCCTGATAACACGCCGGGACTCACGTATGCGCGATAGTATGCAGGTCTCGTTGTGGGAGTGCTGGACAGTTAAATGCAGTTTACCATGCGTTAAAGCAAACTTTCTAGACCCGGGTGATGATTTCGTACAGCAACGTTTTCTTTTAGGAGGGCAGATTTATATTTTCAACGATGGAATATATAAAAAGAGTTAGACGTTATCAATAAATCTGGTTGTTGCATTTGGGATGTACGGATATTTTGAAACTTTCCAAGAAGTACTTGCCAATGTGACATGACTAATTCGAAACTATTGCAAACGTTGTTTTTTTTTTTAAATCCAGCTGTTTTATAGTGCTGAACAAGTATGATACAACTGAAAAGAATGAAATCCCAAGCAACTGCCATTTTTAATAGAAAGAAATCGTGCTTTCATGAATAATAGTAATTCAAATATCTCGAGGTACGCATTTTGCTGGTACAGTTGTTTTTATGAAGTTTTTGTTTTTTTTGAATGTATGTGTGGAAACATTACACTTAATTTAATCATATTACCGCGCACCGTTGGCTGTGCTATCAGCAGAGGCACTAGAATAATTTACAATTATCAGCTTCACTTACTTTTTTATTCGATAAAGGGTGCCTACGAGAAAAATGAAACCCATTGAAACGTTGTATTATAATCCTGCCATTGATAAATTTTACTTTGACCTATCCACCTATATTACCTACCCAAATAATTACAAGTAAAAACAATTTGTGTGTCACGAGTCACAATTTTCTGTTCAAAATGGAGTTACCAAATTAAATTTTAATTATCAGCTTCACTTACCTTTTTGTGCCGTAAAGGTTGCCTACGGGAGAATTTGTAACCTATTGAGTTCCAATCCACATTTCAAACACTGTTTGTTATTTCGTTCTGACCGACCTACGCCTACTTTCTGGATAACCAGTTACATACGTATAATGAATACAATATATATGCAAAAAGCTATCTGGTCTAATGTTTTTTTTTTAAGATCTATAAAAACTAAATCACATCCTACATAGAATTACAGATGTTATATAATTGTTTACAGTGGATATAAAATAGAAACAATACAATACAGTTACGAGCCCAGAATCATATCGTTTGGCCCATTATTATTTTTTGGTAAGTTTTCTGAAACAAAGACTTTTTACAAAGACCTTTATTGGCAATTAGTAGGATAAATAATATAATAAATAATGTAATAAAGGACAATTGTCGTATCCATAGTATGAAGTCTTTGTTTCAGATATCTCACCAAAAATAACATAGGGCCAAACGATATTATTCTGGGCTCGTATAAGTAAAAACAACTACTTATTCCACTAATAAGCTCGTATTCAGGAGCATCATAACTAGAGTTCGAAAATCACGGGTTACCGCATGTAAAACTGCATTTACCTATCCAGCGTTGCCGCATCAGATCGGCGTACTACCGCGCAGACGTGCGTCCCGGGGCATCGGAAAAGATCGGTCAGTGGCGTGGGTATGCAGAGGTAAGAAGTATACGCGCATATAATTTACAAGGCACTTAAAAAAACAGTTTATACTTTTATTATCATAGAGTTTTATAGTGTCGAGCCCTGCGTTGTAGTACAACTTTCCGAATTTTCATCATAAATGCTTACAAGATCACACTTGTAATGTCTAACTTCTAATGTCCTCATAATAAACTTTATTCCTCAAAACGTTTATTGAAATACACCTTTCAACAGTTGTTATTTCAGAACTCCAATTATATCTAATTTAAAAATATGAAACGTAAAAAATAATTATTTACTCGTAAAACTATAAAACAACATTGGAGCTCTGCAAGAAATCAGTAAAAACCGCTGCCAATGGAATCACTACTTCCATATCCAATTTTCCCCACTATTTAAACAATATCGCCAAAAACATATATCGCTAGGATTTTTTCTGTTTCAAGTGTTCAATGTTATCTCGTCGATTGACATAAACTTTACATTTTAAATATCCCCACAGAAAAAAATCGAAGGGATTTAGATATTTGCCGCAAAATGCGGTGGTTCCCCATTCTGGTGGCACCGTAATTGTTGGTTAATAACATTATCTTCATGCGGAAACAACAGTCTGTGATTTCTTAGATCTAAATATTTTTCAGAATTTAAGTTTTTATCGATGTCTAACAATGCCTGTCCAAACATTAACTTTTTGAGTATTTTGGATACGTGCTTCTTGGAACCAAAGAGGGTTCTCACTTGACCAGTAATAACGGCTATTATGTCGATTAACAACACCATTCAAATTGGATGTAGCTTCATCTAAAAAAAGGGATATTCCGATATCTTCGCGGTATTTGATACAAAAGCAATTAGTTTAGATAATTTTGTTGCCAAATTAAATAACCGTTTCCCTACCACAAAATTTACATATGAAGTGGAACACAATGAACAGCTACCATTTTTAGATGTATTAGTTATTAGAAATAGTGAAAATAACTTAGAATTTGATATGTATAGGAAAGAAACCGCGACTTTTAGATACATATATTCCCAACGATTCACAACACCCTTTTCAACATAAAATGGCAAGTATTAATTTTTTAATTCACCGTTTGTTAAATTTCCCTCTCAGTAAAGAGAAGTTTGAATATGAGAAACAATTAAGAAAATAGCCAAGAATAACGGTTACTCAGTCCATTTAAGAGATAAGTTAATAAGGAAGCATAAATTTAAGAGAACCCTGTACAATTCCACGACTTTTCGTAGAGATACTGACAATTCGAAATTTGTTTCTTTGCCATATGAACCCAAATCCACCCGCAGATTAGATTAAAATTTTAAAAATATTAATATGAATCTGGTTTATTTCTAAAAATAAATTACAGACGCATTTTGGTAATCCCAAAGACAAAATAGACAACAACGAAAAGTCAGGAATATACGAAATAAGTTGTAAAGACTGTGATCAAAAGTACATTGGGCAAACAAAATGATCTATTTTGACTAGATTTAAAGAACACATGTCTCATTTGAAATATGGCAGAACGGAAAAATCTTGTGTTGCCCAACACGCTTTTGACAACAACCATAGATAGTTGGATGCTTTTGAAAGTTTAGAAATCATTAAGTGTAACAGTAGTATGAATAAGGACAGTGGTCCGATACCCACCAGTCCGCTGTTTCCTCTGATAAACAGAGACAGTTACGGTTCAGTGAACCATGACAACATATTTAGTATAAATAGCGCAAATGTGTGTAGATTAGAATTTAGTTTTAATATTCTCCTAAGATGCCACCTTAGTTGGCGAAACGCGCGTCGAGAAAAGTATAGTAGTTCGGTGTTTCGTGGAAAACGTCCAGTTTTTTTACCGCTTTTGAGCTATACACAACTAACTTACACTGGGCAACTGCCAAATACTTTATAAAGTGTAATTAAAGAAACATTAAAGTGACACAACTCTATTGTATGCAACCCTACAAACATACTAAAAATTAAAATTTGATCAGTGTGTTGGATTCCTCTTTCCAACAGCTTTACAATGAGGGGTCACAAGCCATAGGGTTGCATTTGAAAAAATCATGACGAGGGTGGTTTCAGCCACCCCTGAAGGGCTATATTTTTCATCTTACTTGCAAAATGTAGGTAAATACATTTAAAAGTTGACGTGTCTCGGGAATTTTTTGAAAAATCATTCACCACCCCGCTAGCGAATATATTCGAGTTAAAGTCTCCACCTTGTATAACAATGAACGGTTCGGATTATTTTCTCACCCTTAGATACAGCGGTAACATACAGCATAAATATACACTGCCGTATAGTGGGCATAAATAGAACTCGTGTTCCAGAGAGTCTGACAAGGTCAGCAACCGCTAGATGTCGTTCCTGGTGGCACAACAATAACCGCAGGTTAATCTCGAGTGTAATGAGAATAAATTCCCGTTCACTGCTTTACGTCATACTATATCCGGATTTCTACCGTATTAGGTTTCTTCAGTATGATATTTCTGACGCCGTACAACTATGAACAAGAGCTCTGACTTATTTTCACACGTGAGATTATCCAGTGTCGCAAATACTGGAACCTATACTGACAACTTTTCAACAGCACTAACTTTTTTTTTCAAATGGAATAATCCACATTAACTCCAACAGTTTTTTCAACACAAATGCTATAGTTGAAGTATATAGCTTTTTATTTATAGCGGAAGTATAAATAAAAAGACTCCTTTAGCTATATTTTCAGACCTCCAGGTCGTCTCTAGAAACCCGTCAAAAGTGTCATTTTCGTTTTTTCTCGATTCTGGGAGCAATTTTCAACCAAATGTTTTAAAAAAAAATCACAGAGTTACATGTTTCTGTTACAAATAGGTATGCTCAATTGTTTTTTAACTTGTTTATTCCAAATTTCGCTCAGAAAAAATTATTGAATATTTCCATCAATATTTACATTAGGACGCTTTACATTGACCAAGTTTTAAGGCCATTGTTTTTTTTGTGTTTTCTGACGCTCTTTCACGTGGTGCTGCTTAAATTTAATTTTAGGCGGTGGAACATCGTAAAAAAATCCAAAAAACCGTTTTTAGGCAGTTTTTTACAGTTATTCGGCTTGGATAAACTTTTCGATAAAATGTATTTATCGAAAAGTTTCTATTTTTTTCCGCTGAATTCGAAAAAAAATAGTAACTTTTCGATAAAACGTAATCCAAGCCGAATGAATGCAAAAAACTGACTAAAAAACGTATACTTTAATTTTATTTAATAAAATTAATATTCAATATACTACCTATAATACTTTAATTGCCTTTCATTTTTAAATTCATATATCGGGTAAAAAATAATTTATAAACATAGAAATATTAATAAATATATGTCAAAGTTCCTGCACTATTATTTACAACATATTAGCCCTCATAAACGACACAGCGCCTAGTCTATCGCCGTGGTGGCAAGCCTCGGACGCCAATGTTTTCACATATGTATTTATAAGGAATAGGGAAGGGCGAAGCTTGGCAACTACCTGCGTTACTAACAAATTTAACCCTTAACTCCAGTGGCATTAAAGGTCATTTAAAAACTGCATATGCCCACCTTCCACCTCTCACACGTGACAGCGTAGAAAGCTAGTCATTTGATTTCATGAACCTAACGACCTAACCTACAAAAACCATCTTTTATTGTTCTGTGTTTTGAAAATGTTTGTTGGAAAGTGCCCTTATTCTTGCCGTTTTTTTTTGTCTTTTGAGCGGTATAGCAGATAGTAATGTTGAAAGTGTTCCATATTACTTACGTAAGTCATTATTTAAACGCCTTATTTAATTAATTATACAAAATTATAATGGAAGTAACTGGCGGGTATAGCAGTGTGTTTCATAAAAATAACGATACGAGTTGTTATGACACTCAAATAAATATTCGAACCTGCAATGATACTGTTGGGTATCATATAAAACACAAATTTAGTCGCCTTGTCTTATGAGGATAAATTATTATTTAAGAGTAAAAGTTTAAGAGTACCACTGCCAGGACTAAGTAAAACTTTAATTAATCAGTGTAAGCCGGCTCGCAGTTTTTTTAATACGTGCCAGTGGCGGTGCGTGATATTTCAGTTAGCCATATCTTGAAAACGACGCATGGGACCCACTTCACTTTTTAGGTGATGACTATACACCTCTTACAGAAAGGATTTTATAGTGAAAAAACAGTCAGCAAAGTTTGCGAAAAAAATTTCAAAAACACTGGAGCACTCCCTGGGTTCGCAATAACGCTCTGTGGAATATTTGCAGTATATTTTTTTTCATAATCTAGAAACAAATATAAGGAGATGTTTTTCGATTTGTTACAAAATATTTTTGTTTCAAAAAAGTTATGGCTATTTTAATTTTGGGAAACAAAATGTTCCTATAAAATTAAAATTAAAATGGCCATAACTTTTTGAAAAATAAATATTTTGCAACAAATCGAAAAAAAGTCTCCTTACATTTGTTTCTAGATTATGAAAAAAAATATACTGCAAATATCCCACAGAGCGTTACTAATAACCCAGGGAGTGCTCCAGTGTTTTTGAAAATGTTTTCGCAAACTTTGCTGACGATTTTTTCACTATAAATCCTTTCTGTAAGAGGTGTATAGTCATCACCTAAAAAGTCAAGTGGGTCCCATGCGTCGTTTTCAAGATATGGCTAACTGAAATATCACGCACCGCCACTGATACGTGCTATGATAAATGCAAATGGCTAAGTGGTTCTTTAACTTTAAACCTGTAAATTATTGTGTTGGCCGTGTGTATCATTTTCAAATCGTGGAGAAGATGTTTGAACAAAGTCTGGATTTGATAAAATCTTAAAACTTTATCTCGTTCAGTTGACACATTCAAAAAGTCAGGAACATATTAGTTGTGTTTGTAAATTACATCTTTGAGGCAAACAAAATATTATGAAAGTGATCAATTCAGCCATTCAAATCTAATTTGACAGAGTCCTGGCAAAATCCGTATTTTATTTCATTGCATATTTTAATAGTAAAATAATTTGACGGAAACTCTACACCAGCCCGATGGTTTTGCTGAACCAATAAAATATATTAGGTACATTATGTTAGACAAATGTATTTAATTATTTTATTGACCAAGTTTATTACTAAGTAGTTTATTTTATTTAGCCAATAACATCGACAATATGTTACCTCCAATTATCTCCAGTATTAATCTGAGTTGAGTCAACTCCATATCTTATTATGATACATAATTGTTCCAAAACGGAAGTCCAAAAAAAGTCCAAACGGAAGTCCAGTTACTTCGGAAGTCACACGAAAGGCCAATTTTTGGTGTTTATTGTTTTTCCAAAACCCCAAACATTGCCTCTTCAGCATAACCTTAGTGGCGCAGTTGGTAACTACTATTGCAAGAATAGCGATTAATACATAATAAAATAAAAATATAGTTAGTATTTCTAGGTGTGTCAGTGTTGATTATTTTATTTTATTTACACGCTACTGAAGGCTAGTAGGAACTGGGGCACTTGAGCCTGGGAAAATTTTGCGGACCGTGGGAACTTTTTAATCCTTTGATGTTTGCCGACAAGCCGCAGGTGTTAATTACAGGTGTGCTCGGTGAAGGTCATCCGAAGAGAAAGTTCCCACTGTCTTCAAAATTTTCCCAGGCCTAACCGTTTCAGGTTGTAATCAGGTTTTGATCAGGTTGTAATCAGGTTTTAGGTTTAAAGGTAAGGTTTAGGGGAAAGCTTGTAGGTTGTAATCAGGTTTTGATCATTATATATCCTTTGACTAATATAAAATATTGTAACCCACAAAATCTCATCAGATACCGTTGAGACCTGATAAAAAGCTGATTACTACCTGATCAAAAGCTGATTACCACCTGATCAAAACCTGATTACAACCTGAAACGGTTAGGCCTGGGAAAATTTTGAAGACCGTGGGAACTTTCTCTTCGGATGACCTTCACCGAGCACACCTGTAATTAACACCTGCGGCTTGTCGGCAAACATCAAAGGATTAAAAAGTTCCCACGGTCCGCAAAATTTTCCCAGGCTCAAGTGCCCCAGTACCTACTAAGTCTTTTACTTATAAGTAAAGATACCTCCACATATAACAGTTTGGGTAATCTGGGAGTTATGTTCTCAAGGACAGCCACCAGATATTGCCCACATTTAGAACAATTTACCGCTCCGTCGTTCTTGTACTACTCCAATATGCTTCATTGAAGGGTCATGTTAATCAAACCGTTCCTCGCTTCGACCAAATCGCATTTCCTGCACTTTATTGTGTCGTTTCGAATATGTCCGGACGTTTTCGTTAAATAGAGGGTAAGTAGTGTTTACATAGGACACGGTTTAAACATGTAGTCCGTAAAGAACTTTTAATGTAGACAACAGGGTCTGAAAATATATGGTGCTCCACATTACGCCATGAAAAGGCTTAGGAAAGTAAATAGGAGCAATATGCTTGATGAAAATGTGTTTTTTTGAGGTTAGAAAAAACTAGCGGTAAACGAGGAAAACTGAAGTATGATTCGTATTCAGCGACCCCAAAAACATGATGTAGACCGGGTCTGTACTTCCTCGCATTAGAAAAAGTTTTGTGGTCCTGTGTAATTATTGTATTTTACTTTCCTAAATAGTAACCCTTACCTAAAGAGACATTCGAGTGGTTTTAGTTGTCTATTGCCGTTTATAATGATGATGTAGGGGTATTAATTCGACAAAGAGATATAGACAAGACAAGGACTTAGTAGAATATGTGAAGCCGATATACAGGGCGTCCCATTATTGAGGGGCCATAGCGAAACCTCAGATATTTAGAATAAAAATATTATGATTTAACCAAACTCACTTTAGTCCAAGAGTTATTGGTAACCAAGATAAGGGTGTCAAAGTTATAATTTTATTTACGATTTCCGTAAATAACTTCTTTAAAAACAAAATTTATTTACATTTGGTGATTAGGGGTTTTTTTGAGAAGAGGGATTGTTATAAGTTGTAAAAGGCTCTCTTTGCATCATTCTGAATACACAAAAAAGTGTGTATTTTTTTTGCATTTTTGAATATTTATGTTTTTCTTGAAAATATCTGTTTCTCCATTATTTACTGGCAGAAAATGCGTACCCTTTAAATGTCGCTCTGAATGGCTGTTTTAGATATATGGTATTTGCGTTTAAAGTGTTCAATGCAACAACCGTTTTTTAATATTAATTTTGAGATTTAAAATTAACATCCCATTAAACGATGGGAGATGAGCAGCTGATGATTCTGTCACTCAAAATAAGACGATTGACATAAACATGTTTAAGTAAAATGTTTATCGTTTCCGAAGTACAGTGTGTTAAATTTGAAAAACTGAAAAAATGTTAATAATATTTTTATTCATACTTATTCTTATCATTACTTTTCAAATTTGTTAACAGGTTTTGTTGTCATAAGAGACTGTAGAATAAGAACTGTAGAAAAACCAACTAATTTACTTTTGGCAGTGGCGTAGGATGTGGGTAAATAACAACTTTATCACCCTTAAATTTTACGTCGTTGTCCAAACACTAATTCTGGATTTTTTAATGTAATTTACATAGTTCATGTATTACTGTTGTAAACCCATAGATTGGATGATTTTCGAGATATTTACCCTTAAAGGTGCTCCACTTTATTTCAAATTGGGAACGTTTTACAATTTTTCGAATTCATTATACAACTAGTTTGATTTAATTAACTCGACTTGATGTTTTTCTTAGTCTGATATATATATTTTTTGGAACTCAAAGGCCAGCTTTGTTGTTGCACTGAACACTTTAAATGTAAAGTTTATTATAATTATTAAATTATTAATTAAATGTAAAGTTTATTATAAAGTAAAATTAAATAAATATATCTAAAACGGTCAATTGAAGCAACATTTAAAGGGTATACCTTTTTTTGTCAATAAATGATGGAAAAAATCCATATATCCAATAAGAACGTAATTATTAAGATGCAAACACCATTTTTTGTATATTCATAATGCTGCACAGAACGCCCTCTACAATTTACATCAAAATGATTTAATTGTTTAATTAAAATGATTTAATACAATTTAATATTCCTCTCCTCAAATAACCCCAATCACCAAATTTTGAAAAAAGAAAGTTGTTTAAAAAAGTTTTTTACGGAAATCCAAAATAAAATTATAATTGATCACCCTGTATCTTCTGTAGTGTAGTTTCGCTGTAGCCCCATAATAATGGGACACCCTGGTATATAACCAGTAATAATTCCTAATTAACTTAGTACCTAAGTAACTTCTAATATGTGACGCTGATTAATATAACCGATAGGTAATTTTATCAGTATAATCAATTAGTACTGTGAGACATTATTATTAGGTAATATTCAGAATACCTACTATTAGAAAATTACATGTTGATACTCCAGGCAAATGAAACACATTACTATTATATAATTTTGATTTACTATTGATAATTTTGCAATATATTCTGCAATTATACCTCTCTCATTTGATCACTGGAAATAATGATACAAAAAACTAACAAATAACCCCCGAATCTCTAATTTCGTGCCATTCAAAAAAATTTCGTGTTTATTCACAATTTATTGAAAAAAAAAAGGAAAACCAAATTTCAACTTTGACACCCTGTATCTTGGTTATTATCAACTTTTGGACTAAGGTATGTTTGGTTAATTACTAATATTTTGATATAAGAAATATGTGGTTTTGATGTGTACCATTAATTAGAGGACACCCTGTATATGTGATCTTCCACTGCTAGAGCGCAGCAAATATTGAAGAAGCATGAATATGATGATCCAATCATGACTATGACCTTTTCGGCCTTGCATTTCAAAGCTTAGTAATCCCATAACCTCATAACCTCTAAGCTCTTAACTTCAAAAACCTTATAAGTAGTTCCTGCGAAATTCTATAATTCTATAGCTGTAAAATTTCATAACCTCATAATTTCATTACCAATATTTTGAGCATCTGCCCTGTCAACTCGACTAGTGGCATCGACTAGTGGTAACTTTTGTCCCCATAACAATCTGCACGCATTCGGTTATATGGCTATGGAAGTCTGCCCATTCTGGATCACGGGGTTATGGAAGTTAGCCAGCTCTGGGTTACGTGGTTGTGGAAGTCTACTTATGATGAGTATAGAGTTCCGGGGTTATATGGCTTAAGATTTCTGGAATTTAATCTGTCTGATTGTCTGATTGAATCATATTCATGCTTCTTCATCATTTGTTGCGCTCTAGCAATATGTCACTAATCAAGAACACAGATATAGGTTTTTTTGAGGTTAATGTTTTGAGGTTATGTGTTTTGAGTACGTGTGTCTGAAGGTTTCTGAGGCTTAGGGTTGTTGTTAGGTCATCCTCCGTAACATTACAATCACACGCTCATTTAGTGTTTTCATAGGGATTTTTGTTCCTAGGGAAGAACCGACAGTCGTAAATGTTTCCTGACCTCAGAATTTGATTCAGAGCATTGAAAACATAGAAGAAAGATGATCTTCTCTGGATTTGTGTGCCTGCATAATCAAGGTGCCGTGTAAAATGTATTTTTTGAGGTTAGAAAAGAAACTAGCGGTAAAGAGGAAAACGAGTAAGGCGTCCCAAAATGTGGACTGGGTATGTATTTTCGCGCATTGGAAAAACTTTTGTGGTCCTGTGTAATATAGAAAAACTCCTTTATTCTTTTGAATAATGTTACACAGACATTTGTCAGCTGCAGTGCCATTATTATCATAGTTGTTATATTGGAGAACACGTTAGTAAAATAAGGCATTTTACGTTAAAAGCTATTGTCTACATTTCCTCTATATCTACTAAAATGTACTATAGCTTTAAAGTTTGTTTCATTAACTAGACGTCAGCCGAATGCGTAAATCAGTCGAGCATAGTAGTGCTCTTTCCAGCGAGTTGTATATAATATTTTGCCCATAACCCAAGACAAAAAAAAATGGTTTTAAAAAAACTTTAGAACAAACAGACAGTCAATCAGTCATGCCATACCTAATTTGTCAAATGCCTCTGGGTTTTGTCTGGCATAGCTTACTCGATATATCTTACGGTGTACGTCGTCGACACCCGCCAAAGTTGTCATAATAGTAAATAATATTAAAGATGATTAACAATGTCTAACTGTTTTAATTATTTGTCGCAACAATATTGTTATTGCTGAGAGTACTAGTACAAATAATATATTTTTTTTATAAATTAGCGCATTAAGCTATTAAATAAATACATAAATAAATAAAAATGCTAGTCTACTGTGCTGTGCGTTAGGATTTCTTAACGCACAGCATAACATACGCGTGTGTTAGCACACTGTATCCGATGCAAAGCTCACTCTATTTTGAATAATAATTTGAGTAACTCGAAAACCGTACATTTTAGGCGTAGGGAATGCTAATATTACAGAAAGAGGATAAACAAAGGAAACGAACGATATGATAAAATACAGTACGTTCTATTTAAAATAAACTTAATAAAAGACAGCTCAATTATATTTTGAGCACGCTGTACATTTTGCTATATATCTAATATACTTGACAGGAACTTCAACTTTTGTATTCATAAGGTTAAAAAAAGTCCCACAATCCCCAAAGAAAGTACTTTCTTTGAATTGTTATGTGTACCATAACAATTCAAAAGAGTAGGCTAACATACACGTGTGCTAGGATTTTCTAGCTGGAAGCTTCAGCTAAGGTAAGCCTAAGCTTCAGAAAGATAACATGTAAATAACATTTTGATTAATGGTTGCTTCCAAGTCATACGAAAAAAAAGGAAATAGACCTTTTTGTTCAGAAGTGAATGGTAATCAATAATAAACCAATTGTTTAAAAAAAATCACTGGTATAACATTTTTTCGTTAAAATAGTATTGGGGCTTGGCAATATATGAAATAAAAATATTGATCATGTGAAAAATGTGAAATGGTTATAAACCATAATAACCTGTATCAAGATTTCGTTTAATATCTGAATCCGTTTTAAGCTTTTCTGTAGAAACCGAAAAAAAAAAAGAATAACAAAGAGTTTAGCATCCTGTATATCGAAAACCAGACATTTTAGCACACTTATATATGTGAACTTGTCGACTTTTGATCCAGAAATTACATTCTAAAATAATAAGTAACATTAAGTAACACCACGTATTTTTTGTTTTTCATATTCTTAAAGATACACTTCAAATTTTAGAGTCAAAAGGAAATAGTGATTAAGTGATTATATTTTACTAAGTATAACATATTTTAATTTAGTATAAAAAATATTATTTTTTATTTGCTACGTTTTGAAGACGTAGTGTTCTATTTTGTTTAAAAATAAAAGTTAGAGATAAAGAGCCAATAGAGAAAATAAAACTATTAAAATAAAGAAGTATAAAGTTATAGTTATAATACCTAATCTATGAGTGCTGAGAATTTGCTTTTGAGAAAAAAAGTTGCTTTATCGTTTTTTACGGATCTAGTTGTATGTATTTAGGCATTTTATTATACGTGTTTTATATCATTTGTTATACTTAATTTTTTGTTGTTGTACTAACAAATCTGAGATTTTTTGAAATTACCCTTTTTCAAAATTATATTTTTGAGGAATCACCTTGTACGTTGCATATTTTCATATATAAAATTGTTCTCCCTTATTTGGACAATAAATAATCCTTTTTCCCTTACATTTTCACCTAAGTTAAGACAACGAACTTACCTCACACTTTTAAAAACTCCCACATTTCAGTTGCCGCGGAAACTTCAAAACTTTCCTCGACGCCGAATTTTGGCCCGACCGAATGAGAGAAGACGCAGCGCAACACTGAGAAAGCGCACCTCCCGGAACAAAAAGGGCGCAAGCTCCGAATTTCGTTCATAAAATCATAAACAAATGGGAGACACTGAATGAACCCGGTGCACTAAATTATTTCCATTACGAAGCCACGAGTAATTTACTCCGTCACGAATGTGGTCTTGGCTTCCAGCCATTTACGACCATATCACCCGTAAAATCTTTAACAGCAGGCAAAATAGTAATAGATTGTGGTAGGTAGTTTTTTATTGAGTAAGTACGTTAAATGGGGTAACGTCAGTCGGACACTTTCAAAAAAATAATTTTTTTGGGCTTAAATAAATGGTCCCTCAGGATATCACGACTGATATTCAAATGGAGTGGAGCTGAACGTTGAGAGTTCCAAAAAAATGATTTACCGACGGTAAATCTATTTACGAGTTGTAGCAAATCGAGTCCTGCAGAAAGCAGCAGCAGAAGCAGTTCAAGAAGCTGTATATGAAGTAGTGTTTCAACATCATCTAGATTGTGAGAACCTCAATTTGGCAGAACAATAAAATTGTATAGTGCTGTCATTGCAGATTGATGGTAAATTGAAAAATTTTTGAAGTTCCATAACTTTAACAGCAATTTTTAACCGATTGACTAAATTTTAACTGTAACTTCAGAACACTTTTCTTTTGATAAGAAATTAAGATTTTTTTGTGAGTTTTTAAACTGTTTGAACTTTTTGCCTCCATCCATGCTGCGATCCATGATGATCTGCTCATGGATCGCAGAAAAGTTTCAGGTAATAGAAGTCCTTGGAAAAAATACGTTACTTTATACGGTAGAAACGACTTAAAAGATCATCAACATCTTGCACCGTTATGTTAAAGAAATAATAAAAAAAAAAAACACTGCCAAGGAATCACCACTTTCACATCCAATTTTTCCACATTTAATTAGTATAATTCGCTAAAGATATTACGATATACTCGTAAAAGTGTGATATTGGGTTATTAGGATATAAAGGATTCGTAAATGATTGAATATTTTTCGTAGCATAAGATTTATGAATGCTTAAAAGTTTTTCAATTTTTAATAAATACTAACAGTTCGATTTTTTTAATTTTTCTCCTTTCCCTCCTTAACAACTCGTCCTTATTGTCCTATTGGACCAAGGCATGAAATTAAATTGGTCACTGAAGTCAAACAGGCAAATTGATTCAACTAAGAAGTTCGAGGAAGATGAATTAATACTTCTATTGATTCATTTTCCTCGAACCAATTTGCCTTTTTGACCTCCCCTGACCAATTTAATTTCTTCAACATATTTGACTTTTTATAGGCCTTTCATTTTATACCTCCTGAATGCTATCTGAATTAGGAAGTAACTTATTAATCATATATTAAGAGGCTTATTAATTAGATATTTTAATTCTTCTACCACCAAAATGATCAATAAAACGACACGTCACATGAATATCGCCCTTAAGTCACGTCAAAATAAAACCCCCTTTGCCCTCACCCGTGGCACAACAAATTAGCATCAGCCAAATTAAAATGAATACATATTACGGCTTGGACATAAATAAAAGTTTAGCAATTTTTTTAATATATCTTTTAAAAATGTTTTAAAATTTTATTCAAGTACCCCTTATACCTTTGTACTAATTATTAAAATTTATGTTAAAAAAAATGTATTTCACCTATTTTGAATACTTACCCCCTTCAACCCCCCTTAACCTTCCATCCTATTAAGTTAAAAATCATAATATTTGTAGATCTGTTATATTGTAAATGTATCTCAAATTTCAAATGCACATTTTGCTTGTTGTTTACAAAAAAGGTTACACAATAAACACAACTGTACAAAATCGATTAACAGACAGATAGATACACACATTATTTTCTTTTCTTAAAAACTAGCCGTTTTAGTACATTTTAGAACTATCTGGCCAATATCGTTTTTTCATTTTTATTTTCATTAATGCTATACTACCACTCCCCTACGTAGATGAGGAAGTAATATAATTGACCCTATGTTTACAGCGCTCTGACAATGAGTGATACCCTTTTACAATAATCAAAATGAACAACTTATTTTATAGAAGAACAAATATATTGTCCGGCATCAATCACTACAAATGTTCAGGTAACACCACGCTTAAAGTCATGGCACCATTTGAAACGGAAATAAATCCAGCTAGTTTTGAAGACCTGCTAAAAAATGTTCCTTATTTCCGAATAGTTGCTGGAAACGAAGGAGGTAGAGAAACTAGTCCTGGAGAAAAGGATGGATGTAACTACTAATATAGTTCTTTTATTGAAATGTAATGTAATTGAAGTTTATTTAATTGAAATGTTTGTTGAATTATTGTTAGTATAATTTGGTATATATATAATTTGTACGAGTATCACAAAATATAAATGGCAATCATCATTCATCAATATGAATGCATCAACAATATTAAAAATACTAAATATAAAAGTTACTTTCAGAGAACTCATAACATTTTTGTGCTAAAATAAATTTTCACTTGTAATCTCCCTAGTGTTTGAATTATTACCAAAATTGCTGAAGGAAAAGTAGGAAAATTATCATTATCATCATTTTTACAACATTCGAGAACTCGAAAAAAATTATCGTGATGAATTCAAGCACGTGAAATATTAAGTAAGAAAACACATCTAAATATTATTAAGAAGTATTGATATATCTTATTGGCGTTTTTTTTATAAAATGCAATATGAAACAATATTAAGAAGTAGGCAGGCTAACAGAAAAGTTTTGTAGGTAAAATGTGACGTTTATTGCGTATTTTAGTTGTGATCTTATGTATATGTAGTTTGTATAACACATGAATATATATTGTTTTCTTTGTTTATCTACGTAATATATATAACATTTGTTTGTAATTTATGGTGGTGTAGAAATAAAAAAAAAATAATAATTTTTTTTTAAAAAACAAGCTTTTATTTAAATGCTCTAAAAAAAATAAAATAAACTTTAAATTGAATCAAACCCATCAATTTATTACATTACACAATTTATATGATATAAAAGCTTGTCACGAGATTTACTTGTGTAGATGTATTTACCTGTTTTATAAAATATATTTTTTTTCTTAGATTTTCTTATGTCAAGATCAAGTTACGTAATGTCAAGATCAAGTTACATTTTTGTTTATCTACACAAGTAAATCTCGTGACAAGCTTTTATATCATATAAATTGTGTAATGTAATAAATTGATGGGTTTGATTCGATTTAAAGTTTATTTCTTCTTTTTAGATCATTTAAATAAAAGCTTGTTTTTTAAAAAAAATATATTAATTTATTTTTTATTTTTTAGTTATCGTCGTGTTTTTTGTATCTAAATGTTTCTCAACCTGTTCATACTATCCCTAACCTATACCAAGTTATAACTCTGTAAAATTGGTATGGTGGCCATCTTGTTTTTCGCCATTTTGAATTTTTTTCACCGCCGCTAGAATTTGCCTAGGGTATAGGTTGATATTAGTTAAGACACGACCCCGCTAAGTCTTACTGTTTAGCCGGACAGTAGTACACCATCTCCTCGAAGGGTTGAACGCAGACGTAAGTTTATTCGTATTCTTCTTAACAAACCCTTTCATTTGATACCCACATTATGGGAGTGCTTAAAAATAACTAGTCCGCCATCTTGGGCGGTCCGCCATATTGGATTTAGAGTGGTCATTTTATTTTTCGTATTCTTCTCAGCAAACCCTTTCATTTGATACCTATATCATGGGAGTACACAAAAAATAACTAGTCCGCCATCTTCGACGGTCCGCCATATTGGATTTAGAGTAGTCATTTTATTATTTTTTTCGTATTATCAGCAAACTCTTTCATTTGATACCCATATCATGGGAATGCATAAAAAATTACTAGTCCCCCATCTTGGGCGGTCCGCAATATTGGATTTAGAGTAAATTCATTTTATTTTCTTATTTCTTCTCAGCAAACCCTTTCATTTGATACCCATATCATGGGAGTGCGCAAAAAATAACTAGTCCGCCATATTGGATTTAGAGGAAATACATTTTATTTTCTTATTTCTTCTCAGCAAATCCTTTAATTTGATATCCATATCATGGGAGTGCACAAAAAAATAACTAGTCCGCCATCTTGAGCGGTCCGCCATATTGGATTTCGAGTAAATTCATTTTATTTTCTTATTTCTTATCAGCAAATCCTTTCATTTTATACCCATATCATGGGAGTGCACAAAAAATAACTAGTCCGCCATCTTGGGCGGTCCGCCATATTGGATTTAGAGTAAATTAATTTTGTTTCCTTATTTCTTCTCAGCAAACCCATTCATTTGATACCCATATCATGGGAGTGCACATAAAATAACTAGTCCGCCATCTTGGGCGGTCCGCCATATTGGATTTAGAGTAAATTCATTTTATTTTCTTATTTATTCTCAGAAAACCCTTTAATTTGATACCCATATCATGGGAGTGCACAGAAAATAACTAGTCCACCATCTTGAGCGGTCCGCCATATTGGATTTAGAGTAAATTCATTTTATTTTCTTATTTTTTCTTAGCAAACCCTTTCATTTGATACCCATATCATGGGAGTGCGCAAAAAATAACTAGTCCACCATCTTAGACCGTCCGCCATTTTGAATTTAGAATGACATAACTTAGCTAACCATGCATTGTCATCCAAACTAAAAGTGCATGCAAAATTTCATCTCAATCGGTTAAGGATAAACACTAAGACAAATAATAAATAACCAAATATTAGTGTAATATCCCATCAACGTTTGATAAAAAACTTTCCAGTGTAATTTCGCCTAGGACACCCAGCAGGACGAAAATTTCCAGCTATTTTTTCCGTTGTCGTGGTAATTGCTAAAAAAAATAAGAGCGTCTGATTGGTTTGAAGATACAGATATGAAAATTTCCATGACAATATTCCATTTAACTTTTTATAAGAATTTTCAGTACATTTTCTATCTGATGTTGCTTTAAATATTTGTATTGCAGATTATACATTTGTATTGCAAAATTTTTATTTTGGTAAATCATTTGCCTGTTCTTCTTCTTTATATGCTTTTTTGTAATCAAATCATATGCAAGTAATATTCTGAGTAATAATAATAAACTCATTTTCCACTTATGACTTCATTTATTCTTTTGCCAATTTTTATTTTAATTTCTACATAAATCAGAAGTGTTGAATCTCGTATTTTTTATGTGTACCAGTTTCAGTAATAGCTGAAAGTTAATAATTAACTTTTTTAGCACATAAAAGTCGCCATTTTATTAGCCATTCATTTGGTAGTTTCCACCTTTTTTACAGTATCATTTTCACCTCTTGAAATTTCCAGTATCATTAAATTTACATTGTTTAATCTTCGGTTCGTAGGTCAATATAATAATACTATTTAAAAATTATGTATTGAGGACGCTGCATTAATTTATATTGAGTAATAAAACATTGGGGATGTACCTGAGCGAAAGATTAAATTCATAAAAACGGAAATTATTTTTTTAATTAAAAAACCTTATATCCTCTGCGCTATTAGAGTTTATTATTATTTTATTACATAGTATAAACATTTCTGTATAACATATCTTCAATATCAATACTTAAACTAACCGCCAGATGATAACCAAATATACTGTATAAAATATAAACTTTTGAATGTAATGACTAGGGTTCCGAATGTTTGCTGTCATGAGTGTAAAACTGCGTAAGACTATCCTGCTCTCCCGCATCGCGATTAAAATTGAATCACACCACTGTTCATCAGATTCTGACTAACGAATTGGGGGTGAGAAAAATCTGCGCAAAAATGGTTTCAAAAAACCTTTGAAAAATGAACATCAGGAGAGAAAAGTGTCCTAACTTTGTGGAATCGATTGAAAACGATCCCCATTTTATGGAACGTGTCATTACTGGTGATGCGAGTTGGATGTTTGAATACGATCCGGAAACGCCAAAGCATGGACTGGCACACTTTAAGCTCTCCAAGACCCAAAAAAGTAAGAAGAAGCAAGTCGAAGGACAGATACATGCTGATTTGCTTTTTTGATAGCCCACAAAGAGTTTGTGCTTCCAGGCCAAACAGTAAATCAACACTTTTACAGAGATATTCTTGAAAAACATCGAAAAAGGGTGTAATTCTATTGAAATAAAAAAAATAAAAAAAACAGTCTCATTACTTAATTTACACACCTCGTACATGAATTTTAGGTATTCTGTATTAAATATACGCATATTTGGTTATCCGAAAAAAATCTTTATTCGCAAAACACTCGGCCCTAATTAATGCTGATAAACGACGTTCTACTGTTACTGTATAGTTTCTGTACAACCTGTAATTTCTTTTTTGCGACTAATTTGAAATAAAATGAGTTACTGATTGTAAGAGCATTATTTATTTGAAAAATTCATATATGTAAATATCAGCCACAAAGGTATGAATTTTATTTTTACAAAGAAATTTAATATAAACATATATTTTGAATTTGATAGGATCCTAAACATGTAAATTATAGATTATTTTAAACGGAATTATATTTTTGAAATGGAATTACTGAAGCATATAATGCCATAGTTAGGTTTTTAACAAAGTTTAACGATAAAGTTATTTCAGTTAAAAGTTTAATTCCCTTGCCTGGCAAAATAATCATATTATTTCACTCTCTCGTGTGATGAAATACAAACTTTTAATTATTATTAATTCCCTTTACTTGGATTTAAATATTCAGCTGATTGTTACACTGTACAAATAATAAGAAAACAGAAACGTGACAGAGAATATAATTGAATGTTACTGCCTCTCTATAACCGACGTAATCTGATATACTGTTACTATGTGAATTTTGTTGTTACTACCTGTAGATCTCTTTTCTAATCTTATTGTCTATATACAGTGATTAACAAGAAATTCGTATCACATGGGAGACATTTTTGTTATTTAATAGACCGCAGTGTAAAGTGTACTACACATGAATCGTTTGTGACGTTCCAGTCATGGGTACTTATAGATGTACTTCCTATATTAATATATACTAGGGTAGGAAATTGCAGCATTACATATTCGCGATACATGTGTAGAAGAGAATAAGTTAAAAGACACTAGTAAGGACAGACAAAGACAGTTAGATGCTACAGTGGTTCACGCTTGTGCACCTATTAGAAACGTATAACATAACATGTTGTGGGGTGGGATATTGCCTACACGCCTTTCGTTGAATTTGAGTGGAGTGGAACTCAGTACTTTTTTGCCGCTATTGGCATGCACATTGACTTAGCCGTATGAAACGAAATTCTTACGTAATTCTGACTTTTACAATTATCCCATACACTTAAAAGAAGTGTACGAACATAATTGTATTTATTTTCAAATATTTGTATTCCTTAATTAACCGGTCTGCAAGAAAATAAAATTGAAGTTCTATAAAAAATAAAAAAATAAAAATATAAATCAACCCGGTTATAATACGAAAGAAAGAAAAAAATGCCTATTGAATAAGTGATTCAAAAATGTCGCCCCTTTGTGCTCCGCAAAAACCTAGTCTTTCGTAAAACTCAATTCTTACGCGTTCTAACACTTCAGGGGAAATATTATTTAGGACTTGTACAATTCTGACCCGTAAATCATTTAAATTTCGTGGTCTTTCATGTTCATGTCCGTAAATAGTTTGTTTTAAATATCTCCAAAGGAAGAAGTCGTTGGGCGATAAATCGGGGGATCTGGGTGGCCATTTAATTGTGCCCGTAGTACTAATAAGTCGCCCAGGAAATGTGGTTTCCAAGAAATTTGTTACTTGTCGGCTGTTGTGGACCGGGCAGCCGTCTCGTTGAAACCACACATTCTATTTACGCAAACACGGCTAAACTGATTCCTTATTTCGATTATTGTACTTATTGTTAGAGTCTAGAGAAGAATGCAATTCACACGTGCGCATTATAATTTATGGGCGGGGCGTCCCGCCTACATAATTTTATTGGTTCCCTATTGATGTAAACACAGAGACAGACAATAAAAGAGAAGAAGAGACAGAGAATAAATTATAACAGCTTTAAAACAACATATCCGTCTGGCAACTAAGGATATAATATTTCTCTGTCAGTTCCCTTTATTTGATGAGTTTATTCTTTTCTTATTTATTAATTTGAAATCTTGCACTTTCCTATGGTGTATATACATATAAATAAATAAGTTTCTTCAGATAAACCTCTAACATCAGTTTCGTGAATTGTATCTACTCATATTTAGACACAATGAATTAGATAGGTAATGAAATGTACACTCGCGTTTCCCCTTTTTTGCAGTGATGACGCGACGCCGACAACAGCCGCTCTTATTTATACTTCAGATATATTATAATTATTAGTTGTATTTATCACTTCAGTCGCGACATTTCAATGTCTACTCTTGATGACTTATATATCGCTATGTTCAGACACAACCTGCTAACATGTACATAATCTGAAAAAGGCGTACTCTTAACGCGCAAACGTGTTCTGTTTATAAAATAACATTTCAGTGCAACAGAAAATGAGATGCATACATACATGTTAATTAGAAAAGGCATATTGATAATATACGACTCTATATTATGCTCGATAACGCAATCATATCCAATTTTTGGGCAAACAAAAGAAAAATATAATAATTTGAAAGCTTGACAACGTTTTACAGGTTATTTGAAGGTCTTTATTTTTCTGATTGGAAATCAATTTCTGTTTCTCTATAGAGAATCTTACTCTACAGAAAAAATAGGAGTCATTTTTTATCTGAAACATTTTTCTATCCGATGTGAACTTCATGGGATATTAATCGATTTATCACTGTATATATTTTTTGTAAAGTTATAACTTTCGTTCGTTCAGCAATTATGCCATAATATGCAAATTGATGGTTAGTGTACTGTGTGATGTTTGAATTTTTCTCCCATAAAACCCACAAAAGTTTTTCCAATGCGCGGACGTACAGACTCGGTCCACTTTATGTCTTTGGGGTCGCTAAACACGAATTAGACATCAGTTTTCCTTGTTTACAGCTAGTTTTTTTTTAACCTCAAAAAACACATTTTATACGGTAGCTTGATTACACAGGCACACAAAGCCAGAGAAGACTATTCCCCCTCTACGCTATTTTTCCGCTCTACTAAGTTTTCAACGCGCTGAATCAAATTCTGAAGTCAGGATCCATTTACGACTATTACTCGTAGTTCTTCCTCTAAGAACGAAAATCCCTATGAAAAACTAAATCAGAAACCGTGTCATATAATTGATGAGCTTGTGACTGTAATGCTACGGCGATGATCTAACAACAACCCTAAGTCTCAGAAACCTTCACCCCTAAAATACACATACTCAAAACCCCGCAATCTCAAAAACCTTAACTGCTATAGCGAGCAAATGTTGAAGAAGCATGCATTATGCATATGATTCAATCATGACCTTGAGTTCCTGAAATCTTAAACCATATAACCCCGGAACTTTATACTCGAGATAAGTAGACTTCCATAACCACGTAACCCAGAGTTGGCTGACTTCCATAACTTGCGATCTAGGATGGGCGACTTTCGAGAGAAATCCACAGCGTGTCTGTGGATTTGAGAGTCATGATTGAATCATATTCATGTATTTTCATACGCTGTTGTATCCTACTTCTAAATATGTAGGACCTACTTATAAGTTAAATTTAAGGTGGAGGTTATGAGGTTATGGGATTACGAAGCTTTGAAATTCTACGGTTATGGAGTTGAGAGTCATGATTGGATCATATTCATTCTTATTCATCATTTGCCGCGTTCTAGCAATTGCAAAACACAGATATAGGGTTTTTGAGGTTAAGATTTTTAAGGTTACGGAGTTTCGAGTATGTGTGTTGTAGGGTTAAAGGTTTCTGAGGCTTAAAGTTATTGTTAGATCATCCTCATGATATTACAGTCCAATATATATGTAATATACAGTCAAATAACATGGTGTCTGATTCAGTGTTATCCATGGAATTTTGTCCTAGAGGAAAAACTGATAGTCGTAAATGCATTCTGACCTTAGATTTCGATTCAGCGCATTAAAAAATGTAGAAGGGGAATGGTCTTCTCTAAGTTGGTTGTGTTCGCGTGCCTTTGTAATCAAGCTACCGTTTAAAATATGTTTTTTGAGGTTAGAAAAAAAAACTAGTGATAAACGAGGAAAACTGAAGTCATATTCGTGTTCAGCGACCCCAAAAACATGATGTAGACTGGGTCTGGACTTCTGCGCATTGGAAAAACTTTTGTGGAATAGACCATTAATTAATATTTTACTTCAAATTGGTTTACCCATAGCCCAGATTTGAAGGTTATTCCGAAGAGTAATCTCAGAAATCCTTTGAGGATCTGTGCGGGGAAGGGATGGCTATTTTCATTATTATTTGCCATGTCGTCCTAGGAGCAACTTAAGATTATTTCGGTAAGACATTTGCACTACAATTAGAATATTATCAAATCTAGGGCAAGTACAATTGAACTGGCATCTATGCATCCACATTACACTAGTGTATTAGTGATGACATATCAAATTCGGACCGACGAAACGAGACAATTAAAAATCAAATTCCCCGTCCAGGATTCGAACAATTCGCAAAGAAAGATCGCGAGTGGAAATACGTGCTCGGCTTGGACACCCACTCGGCTGCCTTAAAATCCCGTCTTTCAAAACATTTTAGGCTTATATAGGCAATAAATATTTAAAAAAATCACATACGCTATAGTGATTAAATGTTTCGAGATGCTTTCAGAGGGAACATTTTATTCAGCCAGCAATTCTTCATGATTAGAGAACATGCTAAAAATGTACTATTACATTAAAAACCGTGTTCTCATAATAATTAATATTGACTTTATATTGAAATATTTATCATAAGTATCGGTGACGTGAATACAAATAGGGGTGTAATATATTTCCCTAGAAGTAACAGTCAGCAGGAAGAATAATAGGTTTATTAGTATTTCAGCTCGACTTGTTTACGTTGTCACTTGTTGTTACGATATCAGCATCCTAATAAGGATCCATAATAATGTCGTTATAGGTTTTGTTATGCATGGTGCCACTAAGGGGGTGGAGTATGAATTTATTTACAGAGCACAAAATACACCTTTGGCCAAAAGTTGAACCCCTGAACAAAACCCTCTAGGAACGTTACTATTAACAGTAATAGTAACTATTAGTACTATTAACAGGAGTAGTGACTGGTGATACCACTTTTTGCACGGAACGCGGAGGTAACCCGATGCGATCAGTGTCAATCCTTGAGAATGACTGGTTTTACATCTTTGACACATCGCCATAACTCAAATTAATATTATGTTTCGTTAAAACTATTAACTATAGATAGGTCATTTTAAGTTACCATATCAAATAGAAAACAGGCTAAGGTTCGAGTCAACTTATCATCACTGATGAAAAGGACGTTCCAAAACCAGTCAGGACACTAGTATGGATTCTGGGGCCAGCCATGGAACCGGAAGAAATACTAAGTAGTCTTGACATCCAAAATCCAGGGCTCCATACGGAGACCTGGACAGTAGTTGATAAGAAGCTGGACCCTAAGGGACAGCAACTTATCATACTGATGAGCCAGCAATCTTGGAGGGCGCTGGAAGGGCTCCAATGCAGACCCTACTTCGACCTAACCAGGGTCGAACTCCCTACTGCCATTATGGGAACACGAGGGACCTGACGGTAGTAAGAGCTAATATTAACATGGAAGGGAGTGACAAGAGCCTAATTATTGGAATACACAACTAGTTGTGTATTCCTATCTTTGTTGCGATTCCAACGCACACCACATCGTATGCACTGGAACCAACAATAAAGGTGAGTCACTTTTAGAATTTATTATTACTAATAACCTAGAAGTAGCAAATTGCGGTAATGAACCCACATTTGTCACAGACGCGAGGACAGAAAAAAAAAAAAAAAAAAAAAAAAAAAAAAAAAAAAAAAAAAAGGAAAAAAAGGAAAAAAAAAAAAAAAAAAAAAAAAGGGGGGAAAAAAAAAAAAAACAGGCCAAAAAGGGGGGCGAAAGACCCTGGGAACCACGAGGATGACTCATAGATTGTTTAACCAGGCTAAAAGGACTGGACGATGGGAAGAATACAAAATACACCGTCGAGAATATGTATATGCTATTAGAAAGGCAAAAGAAAAATCCTGGAGGAAACACTGCGAGGAAATCGAGAAAACCTTGGAAGGCGCAAGACTCCAGAATATGTTGCAGAAGGACAACCAGGGTAAACTGGGATCACTTCAAAAACCACAGGGTGGGTGTACTATATCAGGGGAGGAGACTCTGGATTTACTTCTGGAAACACATTTCCCGGGCAGCACACCCATAGAAACCAACAACTCAGACCCTGAAATACCGAATACTCGGGAAACACGGGAGAGTTGGAGACTAGCTCAAAAACTAGTTGACCAAACCAAGATTATATGGGTTGTGAAGTCATTTGCACCATATAAATCACCGGGCCCAGATGGGATAATGCCAATAATGTTACAACAGGGTCTGGAAGCACTAGCCTCCCTTTGGCGAAAGGCTGAGGTAGTGTTCATACCTAAACCTGGGCGTGAATCCTATGCCCAGGCAAAATCCCTTCGCCCCAACAGCATAACAGCGTTCTTACTAAAGACGCTAAAAAAATTAGTGGACAGGCATATCAGGGACGTGGCATTAAGGGAAAACCCTATGCACCGACACCAGTATGCCTTCCAAGCAGGCAAATCCTGTGAACTGAGCATCCATGAACTCACAAGTAGGATTGAACGGGCCCTAGGAAATAAAGAAATTGCACTAGGGACCTTTCTGGATATAGAGGGAGCATTTGACAACACCTCTTTCAACTCGATTAAAAGAGCTGTCGAAAATCGAAGCGTGGGACAGCCTATCTCAGACTGGAATGGAACTCCATGATTAGAGACAGGACAATAACAAGCTCCATTGGCAATGTAACCAGAGGGATAGTGGCTGCCAAAGGCTGTCCGCAGGGGGACGTACTGTCGCATCTACTGTGGAGCTTAGTGGTGGACAGTCTTCTCTGGGAACTAGAACAAGGAGGCACACTAGAACAGTGGGAGGTTTGCAGGGGTTGTATCCGATCTCATGCAACGTGCTCTAAGAATAGTAGAAAGTTGGTGCAAGAAAGAGGGGCTAAGCGTTAACCGCTCAAAGACAGCAGTAGTTGCCTTCACAAAAAGAAGAAACCTTCAAGATCTGAAGGCACTTCACCTTTGGGGTAGTAAACTCCAATTGAGCAACGAAGTTAAGTACTTAGGACTAGTATTAGACACTAAACTAAACTTTGGGGCTCACCTGGAGAAAACTGCCAACAAGGCTACCAGGGCCCTATGGGCCTGCAAACGCATGGTTGGTAAAACATGGGGGTTAAAACCAGTAATGGCACTTTGGATATACTCCAAAGTGATAATTCCCATGGTAACATATGGCTCTCTCATCTTGTGGCACAAAGCTAGAAAAGGGAGCCATAGCAAAACTGGGCAAGCTGCAAAGATTTGCCTGCTTAGGAATAATATGGGCCATGCAAACAACGCCCACTGCAGCTATGGAAGCAATGCTATGTCTTCCACCTCTACAAATTGTGCTGGAGGCGGAGGCTCTGATGGCAGCTTACAGGCTAGAAATTTCCGGATATGGAGTAACCACCTAATGGGGATTCCATACAGAGATATTCGAAGAATTAAACAAAACCGTATGTTAAACATGCGATCGGACAGAATTGGCCATGACATAGTCTTCCACAAACCTTATCGGGTGATCGTACCGAATGCAATCGGTATCAAAATCGGAACAAAGTACTGGAGCGGGTGCAACAAATAGAGACCCAGGGTGTGAAATCAGCATAAACCTGGGGAACTTGGCAACCGTATTTCAGGCAAAAATAACTGCAATATCCGCTCGTGCGCAAGAGATGACTAGGAGGTCTTACACAAATAAGAGGATCCAGATCATCTCTTACAGCCAAGCAGCACTCAAAGTCCTGGGAGCTGTAGAAATACATTCCTAGGTAGTTAAAGACTGCATGGACTCGCTAACACAACTAGCGGATCACAACAGTATCACTCTCGAGTGGATGAGAGGGCACCAAGGCCATGAAGGGAACGAAAGAGCGGACTTTCTTGCAAAGAAAGGGGCGGACGTTTCACTGATAGGGCCGGAACCCACCTGCGGTCTGGCTTACCGGACAGCCAGGAGGGTCATGAAGGACCTATTAAGAGAAAAACATATATCGCACTGGGCGAAAGTCCCAGGATTGAGACACTCGCGCATGTTCATTGGCGAACCATCCTGTGACAAGTCAAAAGACTTTATAAAACTGGGTAGAAACCAGCTGCTATGGATAGTAGGGCTGTTTACGGGACACTGTCCACTCATGTGACATCTTACGACAATCGGGGTGAAAAATGACCCCGATTGCAGAAGGTGCGGAGAGGAGAAACAAAAGAAGTGACAGACGCTCCATTAGAAACTGTCCTTAAATTTCTTAAGGAAACAGGACTAATGGAATGACTAGATTATGGGGGCACTTTTTAATCTTTGGCCTTTTGATCTGCAACTTTTAACGTTTTGATATTTTTGAAAACGTTGGCATTAGTTTTGTTCTTTTTGACCTTTTTTACTTTCTGAACTTTTTAACTTAACTTCCTTGACTTCTGACTTTTTAATACAATTCGACTTCTTTAGCTTTTTAGACCTACGTAAAATATGTCTGAGTTTTTGACCCCTTTGACCACCTTGACTCTTTTTAGAATTTACACCTTAGCCTCCATGACCTCTTTGATATCCCTAACCTTCTGGATTTATTTTACATTAATGACCTCTTTGACATTGACTAATTGTCCTCCTCGTCATCCTTGACATAATTGTCCACCTTTACCACCTACTCCAAGTTGGCCTACTTTTGTGGTCTTATATACCTGCCCACATTAAAAAAAAATAATAAAAACCCCCATCTCCTCTTCATATTCTTGTCCTCCTTTTGCTGTCCTTGTGTCATTTAATTACATATTATCCTCCATAAACACTTTTTGCTCTGTCTGTTTGTCCCCATCCACCTCCATTTGCCCTCCTTATCCTCCTTAACCCCCTTTGGTTCTTCTGGTGCTTTCTCCCTTCTCATATATTATTCTGAACCTCCATTTATTTTTCTTGCCGTCTTTAACCTCCTTCTGTTCACCGTGCTCTCCCTAACCTCATTTTTTCTCTCTTAATTCCCTTTTCTGCTCCTCAACTCCCTTGTCCTCCTTAATATGATTGTCATCTTTAACTTCTTCTTGAATTTCATTTGTCCTCCTTTTGTTTTCCATTTGTCTTACTTTTATCTTACTTCTTACATACATAATTTACATAATTCATCTTTATGGCCTCCTTGACTTTCTCCCTGACTTTACATAATTTATATTTATGACCTCCTTTTGTGCTCCGTGTCCCCTTAAATCCATTACCCTCCTTTGTTCTTGTTGATATACTTGTTCCCAGTGATCTCCTTGACCCCCATTTATTTTTCTTACTTAAATCTTAAGTAAGATTTAAGATTTAGATAATAATTTTTTAAAGGAGATGACTCACTGGATAATAATACTCTACATTTCTTTACTTTTAGTTAAAACATATGCTTATTGCCCGCAGGGCAGATTGCAGATTTCTCTTGGAGCTACTAAAATATATATATATTTTTCCTCCTCCCCCCCTCAATTGTCCATACTCCTTTTAAAATTTCACGTGGACCCTTCGAATTTCTCGGGTGATTGTTTCGGAGAGGGCTTCAAGTGTATTTGTTTATGTATACTCGAGATTTAAGGATAAGATTGGCTAGTGAAACATTAAAACAGTATATGAAAGTATTTATCGACCCTCATAAATTATACAGTTTTCAATAAGCACCTCTAACCGTAGTTCTATCAAATTCTTATGGGATTCAAGGTGTTGCAAATCTTTGGTTCGCATATTTTCTCAAATAACAAAGCAGTACGTTAGTTTGCCACGTTTCAGCGATAATGGTATAATGAGTAACTCAAATCAAATTCTCAAATGAGTAATTCAAATCTACGCAAGGTAAATACGCGTGTTCCGCAAGGTTCCATTCTTGGTGTTGTCCTCTTTTTGTTATACCTGTACATCTAATTCGATATACCTAACTTAATATCTGAAGCCTCTTTTGTTATATACAGTTACCTTGTTGTTAGTATGTGACCAATTGGACAGAGAGATAGGATTTGACAGACTAGATAATACAGGGTCCGGCAGAGAGATATGGAGTTTTTTAAGAGCATGTCGTGTGAGGTGGAGTGAACCTAATATTTTCCGAATAGATAGTATCTACTCATTGGCAGATGCCGTTTTAGTTACCATGGAGCTGTGAACTACAGCTCATCGGGCGTTTGTTTACAACACCTTCATTGAAACGGGCCGTTCTGTAACGATCTTCTGAAACGATCGCTACCTAGCAATGTTATTACATGATTTTTTTCTGCCGCAATTGAGAAGACGACGCATTAACCTCAATACTGTATGGTTTCAACAAGATGGAGCAACTTGTCACAAATCCAGAACAACAATGGCTTTTTTAAAGGAACATTTCGCAGGATGTTTGATTTCGTTGTGTGGAGATGTGGAGTGACCTCCTTGGTTCCCAGACCTGTCACCTTGAGACTATTTTCATAGTTTGATTAACATCAAACTGCAATGAAAGTTCTAAATGAACAATTACATTTGTACGTTCAAAAAGCCGCAAGTGAATTATAGGATTAAATCTCGGCCAATACATTTCTCTCTTTACTATTGGCCACGTGACACAATCAGGTAAAACATATGTGGGGTCATTTTCCCGCACTTTCCGGCTGTATTCGTTTGAACAAGTAATTAAAACGTGATTTCAGCCAACGGAGGATAATTCAGTAATTTTAAAAATAACCTCATAGTTGTTAACTAGGGTGTCCCCGGATTGAGTTACCTACCTATAGGTGAAATGGACAAAAAAATTATTTTTTGACAAACAGTCATTCTTCACAAAAAGTTTTGTTTGTCTTGAAACGTCTAGAAAGTTTGTTGTTTGTTCAATTGAACATACAGGGTGTTCAAAAATAGCAAAAAATTAAATAATAATGAGGAGTAAAGTACCTTAAATATTAACGCTATGTAAAAAAGTCATTTAGAAAAATTGTTTGCAATTAAATTTAATACTCAAATTTGAAAGCATAGCCTACTAGTCAATATTAAGTATTTTGAAGAGATTCCGCAATTTGTATCATTGTTATACGTTTGAAGTATAGCCATTTTCCTTTAAAAATATTGTTTACTAAAGGCGCAGACGTAATAAGAAATCATAAACCCCAAAAATATTATTTAAACATTTATTTTGAAGAAACAGCACGTCCAGATAATCATTTAGTCAATCAACACTGTAGTTAATAGGTTGTCTTTACACTATTTTTTCTCAAAGTCCCTAATTAGAATATTTGAAATTCCAGTAAGCCATCAATAAGGCAATTGTTATTGTTTGACATTGTGTTTGACAAAGCGCTTGAAATTTCAATTATTGATTTTTAATTCAAAATAATGGTTACTTTACAACATAAAATTCATCTTAGTAAATGTTATGGTATCGGTAATATTTCTCATCGTCATGCAATTGAATTGTGCCATGAAAAATATTCAGGAGTCGAAATTAGCAGTCAAAGTTTGAAAAAGTTAGTATGAAAATTTGATTTACCATAACTGGTGATGTAAAATGCGGAAAGAAATAAAAAAAGATTCTAGAAGTCAAAATTTCAAAAAAGTGAATATTTGGTGTGCAATTATTTTCAATCGAATAATTGGTCCGTATTTTTTTAAAGAAAATTTAAATCAAAATTCATACTTGGAGATGTTAAACACATTTTTCTGGCCAGAATTAGACGAAGAGAATTTAGAATATAGAAAAAAAAAAGTATTTGTTGGTCAGCAAGGTCCCCTGACTTGTCGCCACTTTTTCCTTTGGGGGGTTTTTAAAGGAAATAGTTTATAGAGAGCCGATAGGACACAATATTGATTTACTCAAGACTCGGATCATTCAAGCAGTGGCCCAAGTAAGTCAAGAAATGATCCACTCAACATACACATCTTTTAGAATGAGACTGGATAGATGTGTTGAAATTGGAGGCCTGCATGTAGAATAGTTATGGTGCGTGAATAATAATTTTGCCGTTTTTTTTTCAAAATAAATAGGCGAAAAACTGCGCCTTTAGTAAACATAATGTTTTTAAAGGAAAATGCTTCAAACGTATAACGATAATAATTGTAGAATCTATTCAAAATACTTAATATTGACTAGTAGGCCATGCTTTCATATTTGAGTATTAAATTTAATTGCAAACAATATTTTTCTGAATAACTTATTTACATAGCGTTAATATTTAAGGTACTTTTGCCAAGGTATTTTTGCCATTTTTGAACACCCTGTATGTTAAATTGAACAAACCCAAACTTTCTAGATGTTTCAAAACAAGCAAAACTTTTTATGAAGAATGACTTTTTGTCGAAAAATTAAATTTTTTGTCCATTTCACCTATAGGTAACTCAATCCGGGGACACCCTGTATGTTATAAAATACGTGAATATAAAGACATTTATTAGTGTCACTAAAAACGTTGCCTCAAATATTATTTTGTAAGATTTTATTGTCAGAAGCATACATATATATGTCACATAGGTCTGGTATACAAGTAGTCATAAAACGATTTTACTACTGCATTTCGTCATTTGGAGTGTGAAAAACATACACACATATTAAAAAAATGAGAATTTATGCAAATAAACAACGTTGAGATGCATTCAGAACAAAAATTGCCGTGGCAATAATAATATAAACGAGGTCATATAACATATACTACGATTTACATAACAGTCTAACTCTTACAATAAAAGCGTGCTTTAAGATTTTCTTATTTCGATAAAAAAAGTAGAGCAGACACATTTACGCCGAAATAAATTTGCATGAATTATTTGTATAAGCTGTATTTACCTGTAGCGCTCCAGCTTGTGCAATTATGTTAAGTACATTAAGTTTCATTTGAAGCATTTATTTAACATTTCTTACGGAGTTATAATACTGCAGATAAGACAGGAGAACAATAATTCGTCTACCTAAGTGAATAATACATGAATACTTGAATAATTTACTTACCTCTAAAAAAATCAAACAAACAATAGGAACTCACATAATACTTCTACACGGTGTGAAAGCTATTAGGAAATTAAAAAAAATATGCGCAGGGGAATTATTATAACTGTTTGGTAGTTTTACCTTTTTACCTATAATGCTGTGGTATGATGCAATGTAATAAAATATTGAAAAAAGGTATACCAACTCGGTGGGCGAACAGATATAGTACTCTCGTTAAACATTAAGTGTTGTGCTTGTGCTATAAGAATGCAATACTTACTTTTATTCTACATGTCACTTGTATAAGAGTCCAGCGAAGTTTTCATAACAACCAATCAAGTTAGCAAATGATTATATAGATATCCAAAAAAAAAACGTCATCAAAGTTGGCCAAGAAAAACAGACGTATTTCTATTCTTAGTCGAATTTATAACCTTATTTACTTGTCAAAACTGTCACATTGTGACAGTCACTTGTCAAAAGTTTGACATAACCGAAAAGCTTAGACATGACCGCTATTTCTATCTCTCTCGTTCATAGCCAGAGTTGCTGACGTTTTTTTTTATTTCTCTATATTTAATATTGATGATTACTATACGAGGCGTGTAAACTGAGTAATGAGACTGTTTTGTTTCCTTAGGAAGCCACACGGCGCTGGAGACGGTATTTCATTCCTCATAACAGTGCTGGAACTCGTATACTGGAGTAGCCTTCAGCTGATCGGTTACAGCCGTTTGAATGTTTTCTATGGTCCCAAAATGATGTCCCTTGAGGTGATTTTTCAATCTCGGGAAGAGAAAAAGTCACAAGGACTCAAGCCAGGCGAATAAGGAGGCTGAGGAGCCACATGAATGTTTTTACTGGCTAAAAACTCGTTTACTGAAATGGCTGTGTGACAAGGCATAGCCATAATGTAACATCTAGTTATTCCTGATGTTTGATCTCACACGCATGACCCTTTTTCGAAGTTTTTCAAGAACCTCTTTGTAAAAGTGTTGATTTATTCGTTTGGCCTGGAGGCACAAACTCCAAGACAATTCGCTGGCTATCAAAAAAAAAAACAAATCAGCATGCATTTTATCTTCGACTTATTCATTCTTGCTTTTTTGGGTCTTGGAGAACTTGAAGTGTGCTATTCCATGCTTTGGCGCTTGGTTTCCGGGTCGTACTCAAACACCCAAGTCTCATCACCAGTATTGACACGTTCCATAAAATGGGGATCTTTTTCAATCGATTCCAAAAAGTCAAGATACATTTCTCCCCTGATGTCCTTTTTCCTCACATCCCCAATTCGTTACTCAAAATCTGATGAGCAGTGGCGTGATTCAAATTTAACTTTTCCTCTATCATTCTTGTCGTCAACCAACGATCTGAACGCACAAGATCCGGGATTCTATCGACATTTTCATCGATTATTGAAGATGAAGGCCTTCCGCTGCGTGGTTCGTCTTCAATCGACTCTCTTCCTTTTAAGAATGCCTTAAACCACCGAAAAACCTGGGATTTTGAAAAAGCACTGTTTCTGTAGGCGTGTTGCAAAAGTATAATTTTGCAAAACTATCTGTTGCGCTGTGTCCAAGTCTGCAGCAAAACCTGACAGCACACCGTTGCTCAAAATGAATGTTACTCATTTTTAAAACGCACAATAAGAAACCGGTTTACGAAAACAGTCACAAAGAACAAAATTACTTAATTTACACACCTCGTATATACTACTCCTAGTGCAATTAGCTTACTATTAAGTCTTGCTTTCAACCAAATGTATACTTCTGACAGCCAAGTTTCTGTTACAACAACTATATCGAAGTTATGTTGTTTAACCATGAGCGAGAAATCCGTAAATTCCGATATTAATGATCGAGTGTTTAAATGATACTTTTTTTAAATAATTTGTTAGTTCCCTTATTACCCATAATTTATTTTATTTTTTAACAGTTGAAGTTGATTCTTGTAACAAAAACAGGAGTCTACATCGCTAGCCGAATGATCTATATGAACTTATTGATGCATGATCTGAATGATTTGTATGAACACTCTTACTTCTGTTTCATTAAATTAACAGGTCATGTTTTCTGTTGAGAACCGTCACAATTCTGATTTTCGTGACACGACACATTTTTTTTGTTATTAGTCGTGGTTTTAATTTTCCCGGAAAATTAACTTCCAATTTTGCTCCAAATTTGTTCATAATCGTCTCTTTAAGTGTAACAACAAATTTATCACTGTCGCAATTAACCAAAAACCTTTTTTTTATAGGTTTCGTGTTATTTATGCAAAAAAAAACTAGACATGTTTATGCTATTTTGTATTTCAATTTCCTCCACATTTATATTTTTTGAGCTGGATCCAAACATTTAACAATAACAATATATGATTTTGTTTGACTTAAAAATTATTATTTATTAGTAGGCATAGGAAAGTTTGCCAAAACGCATGTTAAACTGCATTTAACTATCCAGTGCTCCCGCAACGGGATAGGCGTACTCTCGCGCATACTCGAATCCCGGGACGTTGCCGGGCACGGTCAGTGCACGGGCAACAAATGCACGCGTATACAGTGTGGAACAGCCAAATGGAATAAATTCTTTATTTTACTCACGGTACCTTGAGATATTAGCGGCAACTCCGGATATTTTCCTTGAAACAGGTGAACAACTTCGGCCTGCGTTCGTGTTCTCTCTCCGTAACTAGTCACCTGCGGAATCGTTATCTAATGCATTTCTCGATTTGTAGTTCGATAGTCAAGCAAAAAATTGTACGTATTTATTAGTTTTTATCTTATAGTAGGGAATGTCAGCAATTACAGATATTTATTTTTTTGTTATTATTGACATTTCAGAACCTAAAATTGACAAATAGTGTTACTTATAAAAGTTTTATTTTAATGTAACGAATTTCCAACGCTGGACAAACTTATCTTTTTTTCTTGTTAATTTCTGCAATAAAATTTAAAACCATAGCAGTTTTGAATATATAATGAAAAGACCTTTCAAATGAAGTATTACAAGCGCCTACTTCCAATCTGAAAATTTAGGTGTTGTAGCTGTAACCTGAAGGGGGTTGAATTTAGGGTTGACACTTTTACGTCGCAAGATGTCATTTTAGAATTTGAAATTGACGTGTCTCAGGATTTTCTAAAAAAATGCATAATAATGGAGCTACTGAATTTATTCCATTTGGCTGTTCCACTAAAAACTATACAATGTACTTATGTACCTCCATTAGGCTAGCTAGTAATACGAAATTTCATTTTGTAAACTTTTTTTGCAATTTGTAAGAGGCAATTTTACTTACAAAGTGGTGGCAATTTTGGTAAATGATTTCACTTTGTATACCCGTAATCGTGATTTATTTCTTAAAAAAAAAACGTAATAAAAACGAAATTGCTGCGCTTCCTAAATAATTGGCAGCGGGGGCGGAATGAGTTTATTACAAAAATTCAAGGTGGCACATGGCGTATATTTAAAATGACATAATTATAATCTGCATATTAATTTCTTCTTACACTGAGACTGGTAATCTGTTCTTTTTTGTAAGTCTGTTTCTTTTCAAGCGTGGTCATTTTTAACTTTTCCCACCGTGTTGAAGTAAAAATGATTAGATATGTTAGTAAATATTAATCAACCCTTGCACACGAATCTTAGTTTATTATGTGATACCTAATTAGAAATCAGATATCCGGTTGTTATTTCTCAACATACTCTCAATAACTAATAATTTACGAAATCAGTATCTTTATACCAGATATGGTATTTTATCCCTTAACCACAGAAGTGTTTACTTGTATATAATGTAAAATGTGACCTACCTCTATGTACAGGGTCTGTTCAATAAGTTTCCGTACTGGTTTTCTCTCGCCTAATGTAAGCTCTGGAGGACGGTCCCACTGGACCTGATTGGTGGTGGGGGTCTCTAGTAAGCAGGAAAAATTGGTTTAGTTGTCTCCGAGCCTCCGTGATAGGTGTCACGAGTAAATGAAAAAATACAGAAAGGTTTTTTTAACAAAAAACCCGCCGACTGTACGAGTGAGGCCTTCTCGGCTGCTGGTTACATTTGTAGCTCTGTAAGATGTCGATTGGCAGATGATAAAATTAACACAATTTGTTTCCTACGATAATTTTTTCAAAACCAAGTGATTTTTTATGATTGTTTTACTTAAAATAATAATTTAAAGTAATGTAAAAAAAAAAAGTTTTGAACTCGTTATTATGACATTTGTGCCATTGATTAAACATATTCATTGTGACTGTCATAATTATAAGAATGAAACTGCCTGGCGTGCCTGAATTGCCTAATTATTGCGGTCTCAGTTGATAAGCTTGATTTTAGTTTATTAGATTTCATATACTTGTAGTTTAGTTTAGTTTAGTTTGTTACTTATAACGAGCCATTCAAAAAAAAGTCATCAATGTTGGTCGAGCAAAAAAAGACGTATTTCTGTTCTATCTTAAATTTATAACCTTATTTAATTGTCAAGGCTGTTACATCATGTGGCGGCCATAATTTATTTTGCAATTGTGATAGCCACTCGTCAAAAGTTTATCTAACAAGAACACAGTTTCGTTTTGAGCTTCAACATAACCGTTTCCATCTCTCTCATTCATAGCCAGATTTAACGACGTTTTTTTTTATGGATTTATAATGTACAGGATTTGTCCGGAAAGTAATGTCAGTGAGCTTTGAAAAATGGTTTTTATTGGTTCTATGTGTACAAATCTTTAGAAACTTTCAAAATACATTCCTCCTGCGTCCACACATCGGTTCCAGCGGGTCTTCCACGCATCAAAAAAATCAATCCAGTTTCACACACAACTTGACCGCCATCTGTTACTCAAACGAACGTTGCATTTTTTCTTGCACCGGGTCACTGTAACGACTCTCAAAGAACGAGTGGTGCGACCGCTACAACGACCGGTAGCCAACTGACGCTTGTTGGATCTTGTTTCCAGATCCCCCACCACAATCCCAGCACGTAAAGCGCGGGCTGGCGCGTACAGTCTCGGGGAAAAAATTCACAGACATTATTTTCCGGACAAACCCTGTAATGTAAGTTACATTACAAGATATCATTGATGTTATTTGTGAAATCTAGTAAGTGAGACTGAACTTAACCGCCCGTCATTATCTAATTATTATAAAACTAATATAACAATTACAATTTGACTATATCTACTAAATGTTTATTGTTGATTCATATGTAAATGTTGTTTAATTATATCAGTGTAAATAAAGTTGATGTCATAAGAAATAAATGTTTCTTTTTATAAACTTTGTAATATATTCACTTGATCATCTTTTATACAGTTGATTTTGGAACGAAAAGGCAAAATAGTTTTGATGGAACCAATATGGCCGGATCCGACGGGATCCGGCCGGATCGTTGGAAATCTGGCCGGATTCGACCAGATTGAAATTGGTGCCAGATTGCACTCCCTACTCCGGAGAATGTGTGGATCGCTTGTGCAGTGAGAATCTGTTGAAAATCTCGAACAGCGTTACATATCAAGTTTTGTATCAAACTCGGCAAGGGAGTCATCGAACAATTGAACAAAAAAGTCGTCCGGTTCGCCTGGAGATTGCCGCTACTTGGATGATTCTCAATTATAAATTTGTCCTATCTATAAAAATGGTAATGATCAAGAAATATGCAACTATAGAGGAATTTAGATTCTCCATATCGACCTGTCAGCATGGTTTTATGGAGAAAAGATCTACTGTCTCAAACATTCTATGTCTTACTCAATACATCTCTGAATCTCGGGATAGGCGAGGTCAAGTTGATGTAGTTTATACCGACTTTTCGAAAGCTTTTGATCGTATAGATCATTCTATCTTATTGGAAAAATTGAATTCATTAGGTTTTAGCAAATTGCTTGTTAACTTCTTTAATTCTTATCTTAGCAGCAGGTTACAATTTGTACAATATAATGGCTTTCAGTCAGTTACATTTACTGCAACCTCGGGAGTACCTCTTGAGGTCAAATTTGGGGCCACTGTTATTCGTAATATTCATAAATGATTTATGTAACTCACTGAAATGCAACGAACTTCTATTTGCGGATGACTTAAAGCTATTTGGGGAGATTAACAATATGAATGATTGTATATTATTACAAAAACAAATTCAAGTAATTGAACAATGGTGTGTAGATAATAAAATTAATATTAATGTTTCCAAATGTAAAGTTGTTCAAATTCAATTAATTATACTTTCAATGACAATTTACTTACAAGGTGTGACACGGTAACAGATCTGGCAATATTATTCGATACGAAATTAGATTTTATGCTACATATTCAGAAAACTACTCAATCTGCATTAAGGTCGCTTGGATTCATTATAAGAAATTGCAAACAATTTTCTAATGTTTTAGTGTTAAAAACTTTATATTATTCGTTAGTGCGCACAAAAATTGAATATGGATCTATAATATGGAATCCCATTTATAATAATCACACGCAATCGATTGAAAAAGTCCAGAGAACATTAATGAAATATCTTGCATTTAAGATTGATCATCAATATCCACAGCGTGGACATCCTAATAATTTGTTGTTGTTGAGATTTAGTATGCTATCACTTGAAAGTAGAAGAATATTATTCTGTCTCGTGTTCCTTTATAAACTGCTTAACAACTTAATTGATTGTCCTTATTTGTTGTCAAAAATTAATATTAAGGTAACACGACTGGAGTCGCGAGTAAATGATGTGTTCTACTGTCCTACTGACAGAACAAACATTCATTTAAAATCCCCTATATATTTTATGATGTACAGATTTAATAGAGTAAGTAATCAATGTGATATATTAATTTATCATTAACTAGTTACAGGAAGCTAATTAAAAGTATATGTTCTAATAATTCTTAAATTAGCAATGAGTCAAGACTTGTGATTACAATTTGGAGTGGTTTTAGTATAAATGATTTGTATTTCAAAAATAAGTATCAATTGTATCTAGATTTAAACTTATCTTCAAACCATTTTTTTTAAGTACCTACTGTTTAACTTTTTATAATGTCAATTGCTCTGTTATTGGATTATTCTGTTGGGCAATAAAAATCTATTATTATTATTATTATTATTATTATTATTATTATTATTATTATTATTATTATTATTATTATTATGACAATGCACCCGCTTACACATGCTTTGTTGTGAACGTGCTGCTAGCCAGGCTCGGCATGTCAACGCTGCCCCAACTTCCCTGCCAAGTCCAGATTTTGCTCCCTGCGACCTCTGCCTCTTCTCCAAGTTGAAAATAAACACGTCATCTGACGTCACGAACACGTTATCTAAACATCATCTCAGTCGAGGGCTTCCAGGGCGCTTATGAGGGGTGGAAAACTCGCTGGCAACGGTGAATCGACGCCAATGGGGAGTACTTTGAAGAGTGCTAAAACGCTGTAAAACATTTTATGTTATAACCTCAAAACGATAACTTATTGGACATACCCTGTAAATACAATGACCCATAGTCGCAGAGGAAATGCTGGTTTGTCCGGGTACTAATTGAGTGAGGTACATACGAGTTCACCGCCTCATGTACCTTTCAAGCGATTAGTATGCCAAAGGTTATTTACCAAAGATCAAGTTGCCCATCCCTGTAAGTGTAATTTTTTAGGTATTCAATTTCGTATAATGTCCAAATTCAGGTTTTAGTTGCAATTGTGCACTTTCCAGTGACAAATATATCAATGTGCTTGAAAACATGAATGATGACACAACCGTGCTGAAATAGTTTAAGGAACGTAACTATGACGATCACGGTATCAATCCTGATGGACCTGAAATTTAAAGTAGCCAAGAAACAAATTCAGAGGAGGAAATTGGTTATCGAAATACTCTAACAATCAACTCCTCAACAGAGAAAGAAGTGGATGAATCAGAGAAAAACCGAGTAGATGAAAATTAAAACTCGAAGGGTTATTGCTATGGTTGCGATTGGTTTAAATGGTCAAGATTATAAATCAGTAAAATACGATCTAAGCTACAATATTGTTACTGCCTGATAATAGAGAACCGTCTCATAATGAAAACAAGATGAATCCGATAAAAATTTGGAATTCGCTTATAGCTTAATTGATGATGTTCTGAAGACAATTTTGCGATGGAGCTTGGCAAGAGAGAGGAACAATATATAAACCTGACAAACACTGATTTGTGGGATCTGAATTTAATCGAATTTCATCGGCTTTTTGCCCTTCAAAAACAAGTTGAACATTTTAAATAAATAAATCGTATACATATATTTACCTATATTTACCTATTTTAATACATAAGATTTGTTAGATTAATATTAATAATCTTATATTTAAACAAACAGCTATATTTACAAAAATCTCTGAGGAGACTAGTTTCTACAAACAAAATCTGTGTCTAGCATATAAACCTGAGATCTGGTTTCTATTAAAGTACCTACTCTATTAAGGATTCCCTGTTATGTGATATACTGTATGCACTCGTTTCAGTAAATTATAGATAATAAGAAACAGAATCTCAGTTCCAGATACACATTTTATGAACAGACAGTGTAAATGTCTATGCATTTCATTTGTATTTGCATTTCTTAATGTACTGTGATGCATTACTAAAGCAATATATTATCTTGTTACAGTGAGTGTACATGAAAATGAAAAATTATGTAAAATGTACATGAAATTGAAAATATAAATAATAGCTTTCAACGGGTCTAATATTTTCTTAAATTTAACTGAACTCAGCCAAAAATTAAATTTTGGCTTCGGTAGGCTTGTTTTTTCAATATTGCAAATAAGAAAAAAATCAAGAGAGGGTCAGATCATCTCGCTGACCACTCTATTGCGACCATGCCATTAGTATGTATTGAATTCTTAGTCACTCAATCTCGGTAATTTGTATAGACAAAACAAATAAAATAGTTTAATTTTGGTTGAGCTAGAATTGAACAAAATATTAAACCCGCCTTTTTTTTCGATTTCATGTACAATTTTTGGTTTTTTTTTTTGGAAATTATTAGCTATTTCAGAACTTTTGAACCACACCTATGTGATTTTTTTTTCAACTAATGACTGTGTGAATTAAACAAGAATAAATGCTTCAATGTTTATTGGAAACGTTCCCAATTATTTTTTTTTTGTTTGTTCGTTTCCATGCCGAGGATACGTCAAACGCCAGGAAATATGAAAGCGAATCAATACTCCATCCTTTTAGCTACGCATCTATGGAACAAGGTCCCAATTCAACTGATAATTTATCCTTTTAAAACCACCCATCGATGAATATCTTGTAAGCGAGTGTGACAGCATTAGTAATGACTTGCTGCACGTCGCGTCGTCCGTGAATAGTATTTAATTATTGGTCTTGGACCATTCCTTCGGCATGAAATGCCGTAACAATAAACGTTTAATTGCTTCATTACGTAGTCACTGCCCTTAGTTCTTCTGGTGGAAGAAGGAATAGATATACAGAGTTGTGATAAACGAACGGATCAGACATCTACATGAAATATTGCCTACTTGATTGATGAGAATACATCGTAGCCTATTACTCTCCTAGATTTTATTGTAGAACACAACATTGTGAAAATGGACCCGAGCGTTTCATTACAAAAAAAAATTAAGTTGAGCACTTTCCACTTTTTTGATCCACCCTATATAATTTTTTTAAAATACATTTCAGAATAATAAAATTGACGGATTCGATCGATTTTAGGCGGTATTCCATATAGAAGGCTGATGAGTTTCCCTATCACAACCTTGTATGTATTTGGAATCATTACAACGACGCATTTTTATTTTCGTGTTATACGAAATAAATGTTGTGTGTATTTGTTTTTAGCTTTTGTGTGTTGCGTCGTATTCTATACGCCAAGATTTCTCAGATATATAGAATTTCTCTAATATCACCTGATTACACCCTACCTATTCAATTTCTTGTGGAATAATCTTAAAAATCATATTTATTCAATACAATACGATAATGTTGACATATTCAAAATTCAATTCGGCAAGAACTGAATCAGGCATATGGTAGGACTCTCTTGAAGTCTTCGTGTTATCCTGAAACGAGCTGAGAAATGTAATGAAGAACTAAAAGGCGTTTTCGAAGATCATCAAAAGCCGAATTAGTTGTTTTAAAATGGAGACATTATTATTTTGTTAACTAACTTTGAATTAGTTTTTGGGTTCTTTTAATGTGTTTAGATTCTTATTACTGTTATTCTTCGCCCTAGTGAAAAACTTATAACCATTAAGGTATATTCTAAATTCCAATATCTTTCAGAAACACATACAATACAGAGGTTTTCCATTAAAAAAAATTAGCGTTAATAACCGATCATGTACATATATATAATAATAAGGAAGTTACCAATGGTGCGCACTTAATTTAGATCAGGCTGTATAGATCTGAGAAATCTTAGCAGTTGCTCTGGGAGTTGCGGTTTTTTTTAAATTAACAGAGAAGAGTACCGAAAGGTGAATCTCGCCATTGAAGAACAAAAAAGACGTTAAAACTATTTTAACAGTTATACAGAAAACGCAAAAAAAGTAAAAACAAATCTTTATTTCTAACGTAACAGCCTAAATATAATGCATCTTTGGTTTGATTTAAGATTCTAATAAGTTTTGTAATGAAGCATTGTTATATAATTTAGTTATTGAGTTAATGATGGTGTACAGTCGACTGCCTCTACCGTTTATTGGATTTAAAATGTAAAAGTGGAACAATATCTTCATATTTTTATAATGACGTAGACTGTTTCTTATTATTTTTTTGACAGATTGAACTAATCGGTTTATAAAAATTGACCTAATAATGTTATAGTTATAAGAAACACAATTAGAGAAAATTATTGTGAGATTTCAAGGACACTTATCAGCAATGCTATCAAGAAAAAAAGTAAAAAGCACATTAAAAATAATGGTGGAAACGTTGAATACCTTATGTATATGTTTATTATTTTCGTTGGTTATTGTACAACTTATTAATAAATATGTTATGATTTTAACTATTTTTATATCGCGAGATTGATTAAAAGCATTAATTATTTTTTTTAGAATATTCATAATTTTATAATTAACTTTCAAAATTTCACCACCAACTAAGCAAACAAAGTTTTCTAACTGCAAAACATGTACTTATTACTTTTTTCTAAATATAGATGTTCGTTTTAATTAATCTAACTTATCCAACAGATTCTTAGTAAAAATTACCGGATTTAATACATTTTTTTTGTATTATATATAATATATTACATTTTTCTGTATAATATATTACATACCCAGTATACCATATTACAAAACCGAACTATTGTTTATAGGATACACCAAACTTTTTCCTATAAGGCGAAATAAAAAAAGATTCCTATTCTATTCCTAGAAACAAATTTCGGCATACGCTGTAATATACAAGCTGCTGCCTAAGGAATCACTATTTCTACCAATTTTTCACATTTAATGTAGTACATTTTTCTATTCTTGTGATATTTTTGACATATTTAATCTTTTTCCTTTTTCTTAGGGCCTTTTCGACCTTTTTCATCTTTGAACTTTTAAATATCTCAACTTCTTAACTTCCGTGACCTCTTAATTTTGACTTTTTAATACCATTCGACCTTTTCAGCTTTTTAGATTATGTGAAATATGTTGACTTTTCTAAAATTTACACATTAGCCCCTCTTGATCTCATTGATATACCTGATCTTCTTGAATAGTTTTATATTTATGACCTCCTTAGCGTTGACTAATTGACCTCCTTGTCCTCCGTGACACCTTAGTTTCCTGCTCCACCTTGGCCTCCTTTTGTAGACTTAACCTTTTCGATCTTCTTGTATTGTATTAACCTCCTTATATTCCTCTCATTTTCTTTTACTATCCTTATTCCCTTTATTCCCTATTCTTTTATCGCTTCCCCTCATTTTTTGTTCTTAATGTTCTTGTCTTTTTGTCCGCCCTTCACCTTTATTCTCCTAAACATCCATTTGTTCTCCTTCTCATGAACCTCCATTTTTTGTCTTTAACCTTCTTCAGTTCACCTTGTCCTCCTTAACCTTTTTTCTATCATTTCCTCCATAACCCAGTTTTTCGCTCTTAACCTACTTTTGTGAGATTTTACCCCATTATCCTCCTTAAATCTTTGCCCCCTTTAACTTCCCTTTGTCCTCCATTTCTATTCCCTTTCTCCTTATTTTGTCCTCCCTTGATATTCTTTTGTTCTATTTATGTCCTAATTATGTTCTAATTATGTTCTATTTATGTCCTCCTTTTGTGCCTCAAACTGTCCTTGTCTAAGTAAAGGAGTAACTAAAGACTAATTAATGTGGTATTGGAAATATTTTACTTTTACAATCTATAAAACATGAATATCTTCTTTAATTCATGTAGAATTTTTTTTGTTATTTCCACTTACCATGGTGATTACTAAAATTTGTGTTAACAAAATATATTTAATCAATTTTAAATACTTACCCCCTTTTATTAGCTAAATTAGCTAAAGTTTTTAAATTTGTAGATTTTTTGACGTTATATTGTACAAGTGTCTCAGATTTGAAATGTATGTCTTGTTTCGTTTGAGAATTATAACATTCGAAGAAATAGTGTATTATCCCCACGTAACTCCCAACCCCTAAATAGATTAAGCTCAAAATCCAATCAGGTTGAAACCTCATGATGGTACATAAGTATTCCAAATTTGGAGTTGATTTCTTAACTCGTTCTCGAGTTGTTATGTACACAAGAATGGTTAATAGACAGACAGAAAGAACATCTTTTCACTCAAACTTAAAATCTCGACGTTCCAAAACATTGTCACTCTCATTTCACAAACATTTTGATAATAAGATCGAATCCAGTTCTGTGACTTTTGACGTGCGAGTAATAATGAACGAGGAACTTTCTCACTTCATTTAAATGCCACGTAACGCTAGCTGTATGGAAATGTAATCGCAACGCGATTTATAAATATATGCCAATGAACCGTTTATAATTTGTTTGAAATACTAAAAAGGGCTTCCTGTTTAAAGAGGGTGTCAGTCGTCAACTGAGACATCCAACGCACCCCATTCGTTTTTATTGAAAGAACGAAATTCCAAAGCAAAAAATGATCGCAGAAATAAACTATAATATTTAAATGACACGTTTGCATAATAGATATAGGAATTTTATGGCCATGCAAAAATGATTCTACCTTTAACGTGCTATTAATTACAATCGAATAGGTAATAAAACGCCCTGGCAACTCTTTCACAAAAAATAATACTTTTTCAGTATTAACAACTTTGTTCCATTGCACAGACATTTCAAAAAATTGTTGCAAAACCATCGTAAGTGTCATAAAAAGGGCGATTTTTTATATAACTTGTTATCCTTTTGACTACTTATAACTGGTTTAGTGTAATTAGGTTGCTGAGTAAGTTCTAATATTATTTAAGTGCCTTTTAACATTTTAGGATAAATATTTCAGACAATTTGGAAACAATATATTTATATGTATGGCTTCAGAAGCTAAATATGGCTTTAAAAACTATGGTAATTTTTAAGTTTTTTTTAGGTATGTGGTAAATTACGAACATTGGCGGTACTATCTATATACATATGTATGTAGCAAATGTGCAAAGATAAAAAGAAAAAACTATTTTCAGGACAACACACTTTAAAAACTATAGTAATTTTTAAAGTGTGTTGTCCTTGTGTGTTAAAAACTACAGTATTTTTTAAAGTGTGTTGTCCTGAAAATAGTTTTTTGTTTTTATCTTTGTACATTTGCTACATATGTATATAGATAGTACCGCCAATGTTCGTAATTTACCACCTTCATTGACAGCAATAACAACATTGATTGAGCCCTGATGAAGGAGAAATAAAGCTCCGAAACGTTGGCAAAAATCAAATAGTTTGTTGTTAAATTTAACCATAGTGATACACAATATATTTTTTTTCCTTAAAATTGATATATCGTGAAAACCGTTCATTTTAGAAATATACAATGGTTATTACAGTGACTTTAAATTAGTGAAGAGAAACTAAATTAATATAGCATATTATATGGAAATAGAAAATAATATGGAAACAATATAGCATCATATTTAAGATAACGAAGTTACTGTTTACTTCCGGTATAAACGGAAGTGTCAGAATGTCGCCATTACTTTAGATGTGTAGAGCATTCCCGAAAACCCACAAATTTTCAGATTCACATCATTTTTATTTCTCCCAAAACGTTTAATAGGCCACTCACCGTGAAGCTCCCTGTATTTACGTGCCAAGGCCGAAAACACTCTTATCTCTGTATTTTCGATTTTATTAAATCGTTCCAGGATCCGGCTAGCAGTTTTCTATCTTTCAAATAGAAATTTATTTCATCGCATCTAGCTGTGGTGTAGCCAACTGCGAAATGTCGATAGTATGTATTTCGGTGTTTTTGGATTTTCTTACCCTTTGGATGTCTACTTTATTATGTTTACAAGGAGCAGGATGTGTTTGTTCTAGGAAATTTTAGTATATTCGGTTTTAGAAACGGAGCGGATAGAAATACTTATGTATATATTTATAATAAAATAACCAATCTTCTCATTGACGGTGGTGTTATTTTCTACTTATATTATATAAATAGTGTTGTATCAAAATAATTCAGGATTATTGAAAACTTACATACATTCTACACTTTAATATTAAGTCATTTTCAAGTTAATTTATTTTTATACAAAGCTCTAAAGACAAATTGAATTTTCATATGCAAATTATAATAAATTTCCTATTATTATGTGTGCAAAGCAGTAGCATTCTAGAATACTAAGGTGACAAGATGATAAGCAAATAAGGTGATAAGCGACATAAGAAATGGTTTCTTCATTGAAACTGGTATGACTCGATCAACGTCAAAATAAAAGTATAGGATATAATTCTACAATATTTACTGTGACTTATAAATGCTGCTCTAGATGAGCGAGTCTTTTAAACGTTTTAACATGAGTAGTAAAAAATGGGCTATTGATGGGCTGGGCTAGTAGATTTGCAGTGCAACTGGCCAGGTTTAAAGCACCCCCAAGACTGCAGCCTTTTGGGTCCTGGCTTTTATCACCACATATAGTGCATTATGTGAACATGTTAGTTGCCTTTATAAGTTTCAGCCTGCTCAGTAAGTTTTTGCTCTGGAAAGTATCTACGAGGTTTATTATCGTCATGAGTTCATATCTCCAGTCTCCAGTGTGCTAACGCTTTGCAGTCGACAATGATATGAGAGGCTGATTCGTTCTCCTCATTACATAATCTGCATATGGGTTCATCATTGTTACTTCCATTTTATGTAGATGTTTCCTTAGGGTACAGTGTCCAGTAAATAGTCCTGTAACTTGTCTGGTCTGATTCCTATTTAACCGTAAAAGATGGTGGTTTTTTATGGTGCTTTCGCCAAAGTTTTACTATGATTTTCCCTTGAAATGTTTTTTGCTAGTGAATTCGGTGTTGTGTTCCAACACATATTGTCACAGAGTCTCTCTCCAATGTTTTTGGTATTTTAAAACAGGTTCTGGTCCTGTATATTCGTTTTCAGATACTATCCTTGCTAGGAGACCTGCTTTTTTATTGCCCTGAATTCCTTTGTGTCACGGCACACACTTGAGAATTACCTCATTGTGTCTACCAGAATCATCAGTCAATTCAGGCAGTTTCAGACAAATTTTGAATTCATTTTACTACATGCCAGAGTATTGTTGAGTATTATTGCCGCTTGCTGAGCTTACTAATAAGTATTCTAGACATACGGCAAAATATACAGGCTGCTCAAGATAGAGGGTCAACCTTGAACATTTTTGTCCTTTATTAAATAACTTAGTTTGAACACTACGTAGACTACTATAACACTACATATTGTAGTATATTTTAAGTTACGTTTCTCTTACTTTTGTCATCTCATTTATAAACATCCTACCATCACTTCCGAAAATGGCGGTGGAAATTCAAACAACAAAGATGGTGGTGGAAACAGAAATCAACGACTAGAGGGGGAGGAGAGCAAAATGATACCAGCCAACAGAGTTCGTCACATTGCTTCCGCAGCAAGATCATTCGAGAATAAATTTCGCTATATGGAAGGTAGATGTAACGGTGCCAGGAAAAAGGACATTTTGCTGTGGGCTGTAGGAATCTAATCGTGAAATTCTGTTTCCATTGCGGGAAGTTAGGAGGGAAGTGTTCAATGGACGGTCAGCCCGGTCGACATAGCAGCTGAGAACGGTAGGAAGGGAAGAAGCGAATTGTGGTGATATACGAGTACTAATCGAATTTCTCATTGGAAGGAAATTGGGGTCGGTTAAACGGAGATGGAACGTTTGAGGTGAGGCCAGAATGCAAATAGGAGGTCGGGAATAGAAGAGTAAAAAAAAACAAAAAAAGCTGAACGCGAAACCTGCGCGTTGACATTTCATACTTGACCACCGAGCTATAGACACAATAGCTCAATCGTAGGAGGAAGGTCGATTGGAAATATCCAACTGTCATCAGGACTAGTCGCAGGAGCGTGTCAATGGGTCAAGTGTCGGAAGGAAAAGTGCAAGGATAATTAGTGAAAAAGCACAAGTGAGTGAAGGGGGTAAGAGGGTTCCGCCCGTGCCGAAGTGCACCATGCCCGCTGGGCCGTGTTATATAAATAAAAAATAAAAGTAGTACTACTTCGGAACCTCGCCCATTGCCACCGGTACCGGCCTGCACGACTCTTGGCGATATGCACTTACCTCCTGGTTTACCAACCCGTATGAACGAAGACAATTTTGTTCACCAGTAACGCAATAGCCAAAAGGATCTTCATAACAACTGAACCAACCTTGACTAATGGACGTGACGCGGAAGGTGACGGCAGCAGGAGTGTCCCAGTGGATATCCGGAACCCTGAGGACACGAAGGTTAGCTACCATCTTCCCTGGGCATTGGAGCACTTGGTACAGGGTTTTTAGTTATTAGATAGATCTACATATTTCCCAATACCTCACGTCATCGTGATACATATTTCAACCATTAACTTTAGTGGGCGTGGCGATAGTATGTCAGATCATCTCGCAGGAATGTACAACATGGAAATGAGCTTGTATCTGCTATACAAGCAGTTTTCTAAACTGGCAGCAGCCCTGAAGGGTACCGGGCCATTACCAAGGTAACAGTTAGACCCCAGCAGGATAACAGGGATATGCTGTTCCAGAGAAAACAGAGTGGAGAGAAGGTGGGAGTATTGTGTGACTGTGTGTTTCGTTTCCATGGTATACGAGAGGGTAATCAGCTTAGCGGATCAAAAATATGCACTATTAACCTAGAAGACAAGAGGCCTAGACGACAACTCACCGACGAGAGAGTCTCCAAGAGGGCAATGAAGTAGCACAGTATACATTTTTTTTTAATTTCATATAAATTAGGTGACAGGTCCGCCCATTGCAGAAGTCGAGCACGGATAGAGGCCATCAGGGACACTAACCGGTTTTTTACAGAAGGAAAAACGTTCTCGGTGAAGGACTCACACGGCAGCAGGATTCCCCTAGACGTCAGCAGGATTCCCTAGACGGCTGCAGAATTAACTATACGGCAGCAGGATTCCCTAGACGGCAACAGGATTCTCTAGACGGCGGCAGGATTCCCTAGACAGCAGCAGGATTCCCTAGACGGAGATAGGATTCGCTAGACGGCAGCAATCACGAAGCCGTACCACCACTGACTTTATGGGGAGAGATTCCACGCCAGAATCCCCATCAATTCAGCGAGGCACCAGCGAGGTGATCAACAGAGGGATCCAGAACATCAGTTCGGCAAGCCATATAGCATGGATAGACGGAATGGGCTTACAGGTCACCGACCCGAGGTGACGCGCGCTTCCTATTGCAATATGCCTAAAATATGTTTAACTAGATATTCCGTATTGCTACACAAGTTATATTTGAAGTTATAAGTTATTTATGAAAATCATTAGAGGATCAAATTTGTACAATTTTATCCTTTATTAAGTCGCTTATTTTAAATAGAATGTATTATGTTTTAATAGATTTCATTATGATTAATATATATTTAATGTATTTTAATACATTCTGCATTTATATACTGTGCGCTTTCTTTGTTCATCTTCCTTTTATTTATCTATATGTACTTACTAACATTCCATATGCCTAAATTACGATTATTTGTACAGTTATACGATTGCTTGTACGATATACGATTGTTTGTACAGTTATCAGAATTTTAAATCAAAATTGTTAAAGCGAGGGTTACATCGGGTATAATGTCATGGACAACAAATGTATTATGGCAAAATTATGAAATTCTCTATGAATATGTAGGTATAATATAAGTTCGCACCACAACTGTGCATTTTAGATCTAGAGAGTATTCAGTTATTTATCATAATTATGTTATTTAAAATATAAAGATTTAAATAACAAATGTAATACATCTAAAAATTTTACAGCCATTCTGATGTAATTTCCGTTTTGTTCCAAGCATTCCTGACTGAATTTCAGTTGTACAAGTCTTTTCAACCTGTATTAAAATGACGTTATCAGTTATCACTTTTCGTACCAGTTTTGCTCTTGTACTGATGAAATTTTCATATACTTTTTTTTTAAATAACTCAACATGTAAATATGTCAATACGAGGTCATTAAAGGGATTAGCAGTAGTAGTAACCTTACCTGTCGTTTTCGTGCAGGCTACTGAAATTGTAGACTATTGGAATATCAAGCCAGTTTTTTATTTATTTTCATTGTAATCCAACATAATGCTAAAACATTACTAATTACAGGGTGCACAATAAAACTTAAACATCTATAGAAATATATGGAGCAAGAGAGCACAACGTTAATTAACTACAGCTAATTAACTACCTAAAAAATGATTTCCCCTAATAAAAAACTATACTATTCTAACACTAAAACTAAAATAGTAAACTGTACACTAATTGTAAGAGCTAAAATATACACATGCAGATAACAGTCTGATAATACTAATGGACATACTGTATGTTCCAGGATAAGACAAATATTTTTAGAGCTACGATTTTTTTAGGGGTAGGTAACTTACTTTTTCTGAAATTTCAGAATATTCTGTCAGAAAAACAATGGAAAGAAAAATATATAGCAGCTGTTTACGTAACATGTTCATGATGAGCTTCCGTGAGAGAGTGTTTCTTAATTCTGAATCAAGTGTTTCAAATTCTCTACAGAAAAAACTAACTAACCCTAATATGTGCAAAATAATACTATGTACAAAAATATGTACAAAACATATAATATAATAAATGTACAATAATACCTATGTACAAAATATGTACAAAAATATACAAACATTCAAAGTTGGCTGATAGTAGTGAAATTTGGCATACAGCTATTATTTTAATTAATTCTGAACAACTTTTGGAAATATAATGTTAATACAATTGATATTTGGCATAGAAAAGACACTTAACCTACACAGAAAAAATTAGATTGATTCTACCAAGACTTCAATTCGAAAATTATTTGTTTTTATACCTCTTTTTTCACTTGTTCTGGGACACATTGTACATGAGTAAAAAATAATGTAAGATGAAAAAATAAAAGAAAAATTAGCAAAAAAAATATCTGAGCAAGAAAAGTCAAGAAAATGAGAATAGAAAAATAGATGTCAACTACGTAAATAAGGTAAAAGGTTATCGTTTTACAGAATACAATTTGGTACTAAATGTATCTACATGACTAAAAAAATATATTATATTGTCTGTGAAGTAAAATAATTGGTGAGACATTTGACACGTTAGTATAATATTATATAAATGACAGTAAAATAAGTTAGAGGACCGAGTGAACTAAAATATTACGTAGAGCTTCTTTTACAATATTATTTATGTGAATTTTAAATGTTAATTTTGAATCTAATGCGACCCCTAATCATAACATAGTATAAAACAAAGTGGCTTCCCGCTGTCTGTCGTTTTCTACTACCTATGTATGCTTAGATCTTTAAAACTACGCAACGGATTTTGATGCGGTTTTTTTTAATAGATAGAGTGATTCAAGACGAAGGTTTATATGTATAATACATGCATAATATAGTAGGGAAACACTGATAATTTTAGAGGTTTCTAATGTGATGTCGTAAACCGTGCGAAGCCGGGGCGGGTCGCTAGTTCTTTAATATATGGAATCCTCTTCAGGGGAGCATTAGTATGATAAATAAAATCAAAGTTATTTTTAAGGCGTGTAAATATTATAAACGGTCAGCATCAGCAAACAACACCCATATTTTCCAATTTAGCAAATAACGTCGGATGATGAACCTTATCGAAGACTTTAGAAAAATTGGTATACACTGCTTCTCGTACATCTACTTCAGTTCTGTCGTCCATACTGTCCAATATAACCTGAACGTATGGTATAGGATTTGTTGATACAGATCAACATTGGAAAAAGTCATGCTGTTCTTCTCTAGGTAGAGGAATTTTTTATCTTAAAGAAAAGTTCATTTGTTATGATAGCTTCCAGCAATTTACCTAGTATTGAGAGCATGGAAATGGGGCTATCATTTGTTACGTCGCTTTTCTTTCCAGTCTTATGTGTAGGAAAAACTCGAGCATCTTTTCATAATCTGGAATCCCCTCAGATATTAATTTATTGAGAATTATACAAAGAGAACGCAAATTAAAGAATTAAAGCAAATTAAAACTAAAAAGCTATTAATTATTGGTAGGCTATGCCAATACTGATTGATGCAGAATTTAATTAATTCTACATCAAAATGTAGATCATTTTAACTACATTAATTTTAATAAAAAAACGGCAAAAAGATTCCTGTATAAGTAAAGTGTAAGGAAACCTGGCGAAAGTTTACCTAAAATACGGTGTCGAATCGGAATATATAAAAAAAGGCAGTGGGTAAAGTGGTAAAGTGAAGTGAGTAAAGGAGATAGTAGGTAGGAGAAGTGGGCTTGTGTCAACATTTGGCAAATTTACGTATCATTATCTTATTTGGTTATTTTGCGTGCGTGTTGATTATTATTTGTACAAGAAGACTGGCTAGTAATTAGAAAATGCTATGAAGTAATCATTTTTCTAACACTGAGATGCGTGATATTATTTGTTACCACTAGCATTAAGAGAAAACATGTGGTTTATGCATGAGGGAGCGCCACCATATTTTGCCTTGCCAGTACGCCAATATATACATGCGCATTTTCCTCATCGGTGGATTGACCGTGGAAGTGAATTTGTTTGGACACCCAGAAGTCCAGACCTAAATCCTCTGAATTTCTCTGTATGGTCAAATTTGAAGGATTTAGTTTATCAGGAAGAAGTTAAGCAAGTCTCCTCAGGAGTAGCGGCAGAGAATACAAGAAGCCGCGAATACATTTAAATATAATAGGGAAAATGTGTTCAACATTCAGAGACATTTAAGATGTATTATAAAATGTATTGAGGTGGTGGACACTTCCAGCATTTGATTTGAAGTTTGTCATTATCACTATTACTAATAATTGTCATTGTTATTTACTGTGGCTTTCATTGCCTCGTCGTACCTTTCCGTCTTTTAAGAAGAAAAAAAATCATAACAAAATCCATTGAACCTTTTAAATGCAAATAATTTAAAAACCGATAGATTTAGACGACCTAAACAAGAGTGTCTTTTCTCTGTAGAATTGAGCGTTCTTCTAGATTCTCGATCTGTTTTACGCATGGCTCAACAGTTAAAAAAAGTATGTTATAATTTATCTCAATAATATGGTGAAACTAGCGACCTCTAGGAGCAACGTCAGAATAAGCTTAAAATTCGTAATTCTCAGACCAAAAAACATAAACCTGCCAATTTCCAGATTTATACTATCAAAACTTTCTCAATTATTGAGAACTTTCAAAATAAAATTTAAACTTTGAACACGCTATATCTCTTAAACCAGCGACATTAGTATAAGGCATGTTGAGCTCAAACATAGTGTTTTGGTGTCTAGAATCTCCAGTTTAGTGTTGGCGCATTCTTTCTAACTCACCCCGTATAGTCCTTGTCAACGTTTAAAACGTCACACTGGTTTTACTTGTTAAACAATTTTGTATCACCTTTTATCGTGTAGCAATCACTGAAATAAATTCACCCGAATATAATAACACTTTTATTTGTCCCTCGCGAATAACCACAGCGTGATAAAAAAATACACCTTTCTTAGAAAATTTATAAGAGCACGAAGCGGTCGTAAAGAAGAGTTATCAGTTAAGAAACGTTTTTCAGGAGAAAGTTTTCAACATTCAATAAATAACAAACTTAAACTGAACAAAAAACAGACCTTAACGCCAACGAAATGGAAAAGTGTCTTTCAGCAAGGAAAAATAGTACTCTAGTATACATGTGTCATTACGTTTGCTTTTTATCGCTTTTTGTGGACTGTTGTAGTTTCGGTAAAAATTGATTTTATTCTTTACGCATCTAAGTTGAAGCAAAATAATGTTTCTGTGTGTTGGTTTGCCTCTCCATTAACTTTTTCCTTTGCGAAGTTGATATAATCTTACAGTGTTTTTGAGTTTCCAGACTGATTTCCAACTTCATTTAAAATACGCATGTTTCATAATTACATATATTTGGAATATATTAGATTTGGAGGTTAATTGGGAAATAAATTGGAATAACTTTTCCAGATACTTCCAGATATTTGAACGACGTTAAGTTCAAAAAAATTATAAAATCTTATGCCTTTTATGATTTTAACCAGATTTTAAAGTGATTTTAGTCAGATTAGAATTAGAATATATTTAAGCTTTTATATTATTTTAATACCATTTTGAATCCTACTAGCATTTTTATTATTCAATTTTTTTCTCACTTCTTAATTATTGTTATTTTATCTTATGTATTTTATTTATACAAATTATGTTTTATTTATTTTTTTATTTATTTATTTATTTCCATACAACTACCAAAACAGATACAATCCAATTACATGGTAGGAATGACAAAAAAAAATACCTAAACTAAACTAAAATAATAATACACTTATGAACAAACATTAACAAAACACAAATTAGGTCGACAAAATACATTTTTTTACGTAGCTTACATTAGTGTAGAAGATATCGAGCTTATTCTGGTAGAAGTGGTAAGTCGAACACATAACATGTATGGGGGAAAATTGCAGTAGGTTAGTTCTAGGTGTTTTTATGTAAAATAGAGAATTATTTCTGGTTCGGAAAGATGGGATGTTAAAACATAAAGATTGTAATAAGTCGGGAGAGTCAATTATGCCATTTAAAATTTTATAAAGAAAAAGAACAGAAAAATAGTCCCTCCTTTGTGTGAGAGTGTTAAGATGAAACCTGGTTAGTAATTCTGCTTGTGGTGAGCCTTGCGGGGGGTATATGCTGTCTACTTTCAAACTCATATATTTTACAAAATTTCTCTGTACTTTTTCTAAATTATTCTTGTGTATGTCATAATTTGGATTCCACACGATACTACCATATTCCAGCTTAGAACGAACAAACGAGTAATATAATAGCTTAATAGTGTCTATATCTGAAAACTGCCTAGAGTTACGAATGACAAATCCAAGAGATCTAAAGGCCTGTTGGGTAACGTCATTGATATGATCAACAAAGGTTAATTTCGAATCGAACGTAACACCTAGGTCTTTGAACCGCTCACATTGTGTTAATGGCATATTATTTATGTTGTACGTAAAAGTAATATTATTTGCTTTTCTTGTAAAGCTCATGGAGAAACATTTTTTAGTATTAAGAGTTAATAAATTATCGGCACACCATTTACTAATTTTGGACAAATCATTTTGTAGCTTCTCACGGTCACCTAAATTTTCAATAGTTCTAAATAATTTTAAATCGTCTGCATACATTAGTGTATTGCTATCAAGTGACAGGTTGATGTCATTTATAAATATATTAAACAGCAAAGGACCCAAAATAGACCCCTGGGGTACACCAGAGGTTGCGTCAACTTCGACAGACTTAAATCCATAGTACTGTACATTTAGTTTCCTATTCGTTAAGTAGGATTGAAAAATATGGTGAAGTTTGGTGTTAAACCATATGAAGATACTTTTTTTAACAGGATACCATGGTCTAGTCTGTCAAAGGCTTTCGATAGATCTGTATATATGACATCAACCTGACCTCCCTTGTCTAGAACGTTTGACAAGTACTGTGTAACACAAACTAAATTTGTTATCGTTGATCTTCCAGGTATAAATCCATGTTGGCTTGAAGAGATTACAGGTTTTAAATTAAATGACATATACTCATATATCACGGCCTCAAATAATTTGCTAAAGTTACATAGAATTACTATCGGTCTGTAATTCTCGGTTAGGGTCTTATCACCTTTTTTAAATATTGGGCAAATATTCGATTGCTTCCAAAGCGCAGGAAAGGTCATGGTGTTCAACGACATGTTGAAAAGAAATGTTAAATGTTTAACCAAAACATGGGCACAATCTTTCAAAAAAAATGCCGGGATACCATCTGGGCCTGTTATCATTTTCGGTTTAAATGATTTTAATGCTCTCAGAACAACATCCTCAGTAAAGCTGGGGAGATTCAAGTGGTTTATATTTGGTAATTCCTGTAAGTTATTTAAGTCAAAGTTAGTAGATGAAATGAAAGCAGACTGAAAAAAACTAGCAAACGCATTTAGTATATCCTGAGGATTATTTAATAAAGCATTTTATTTTTATAAAGCAGGAATGTTTGTTACGTTTTTCTTGCTATTAATATATGACCAGAACTGACTTGGATTAGTTTTTATTTGATGTTCAATTGTAACTAAATATTCTTTGTGAGCTTCATGGATTTTATTTTTAATTTGTGCTCTTACTATTTTATATTCATTGTAAACGTCGATGCTGCCGTATCTACTATACAATTTCCATAATTTTGTTTTATTTTTTAAGTCTTTAATTATACTACCATTAAAGAAGGGTGGATAATTATCATTTCTTGGAATAGTTTTAGGTACTGATTTGGCAAATGTGGTATCCAGTATTTGGTAAAAACAGGAGCAAGCCTCATCTATATTTTTATGATTTAACAACCCAGTCCAGTCAATGTTAATCATATCGCTATATAAACAGTGGAAATTAGCTTTTTTGAAATTGTAACGAGCTTTATTATTTTGAGAAAATTTAGTGTAGACGCTATTTATTGTCATTTTAATATCAAGAGGTGGATGAGGTCTATCTTCTTTCAAAAGTTCATAGTGTGATCTTTCAATAGTTAGAATTGATCTTGAAAATACTAAATCCAGAATTCTGCCATCAGCATTTAATAAGTTGTTGAACTGGCTAAGACCTAGGAATTCGGTAAAATTATTCAAGACATTAACGCAGTTATCAGCAACATGTTCATTACCAACAGAGTTAGCATAATTTGGGATGTTGAAGTCACCCAAAATTATCAATTCATCATCACTCTGTAAGTCCAGGCAGTTACAGATGCTCTCAAACAAAGACTCATACATTTGTGCGCTCACACCTGGTGGAATGTACAAGACAATAATATAAATATTTTTATGATGAACAGATATCTTCAATCCTAGTATATCAATATTAAGATGAGCCTCTTCTATAATGTCAACATTAAGCAAACGTGATACATATTTGCATTTTACGGCGAGAAGGACACCCCTCCTTTAGTTACACCCATTTGTCTAAATTTACGGTCTTTGCGGAAAACGATATATTCATCACAAAACAATTCTGTGTCAAATATGCTTGAGTCTAACCAGGTTTCAGTTAAAACAATTATGTCATAATCACATACAAGAGATGCGTTATATAAATCTAGTTTCTTGCCCTTAATACTACGAACATTTTGGTAATACATAAAAAAGTGCCTCGCCGGCAGAGTGTTGCATACATTAATTCTATTTTGACTAACTGTAACATTTGATTGCTATTTGTCCGAAAAAATTGACGATTTATACTGTTGTAATTTTAATTTATAAACGTTGCATTTATCTGCATCCCAGACATAATGATCTGTTTGTGGCAATTTTGCTTTTTCACAGTTGATACATTTTAATTTAGATTCACTTGGACATGTCTTTATGTCGTGATTACCAGAACACTTTGGACAACATGTGATTTTGCTTGTACAGGACTTTGAGAAGTGATTGTATCCACAACATTTGAAACATATTTTTAAGTCAGTAGCGTCATATACAGAACACATATCATAGTTAATATAGAGAGAGCCCGTTTTTAGAACGTCAAGGTAATCTTGAGCATCTAGACCTATGACTGCTTGGTACACATGATTATTATTTTTAGTTGGCCACATTTTTAAAACATTGATACGACTATTTTCATTAAATACACTGTTTTGGTGTTTCATGTAGTTTAGTAGTTCTTCTTGATTGTATGCTTCTGACATTCCTACAATTTTTAATTTCGGTTTCAGATTTTTTAATTCTTGAATTTCATAATTTCCTGATAATTTTTCATTGGCTAATTTTTTGAATCTGTCCACACCATCCCTGTTGTTACAGCCTATGAGGATGCCACCATTACTAATGTTATTTATTTTAGAGACCTCCAATTTTAGGTCCACTGGATTCAGGTTCTTCATAATATCGATTTTCGTTTTGGATTTCGGTTGGTCATTGTTTTTTGGCTTAACAACAATTATTGATTTATTAACAACTTGCGAATATAGAGGAGTCACATCGGTTACGTTATTAGATTTATTTACTTCAGGCAATTTGGATAGACTTAAAAGTTTATCATTTGCAGCTGATAGAATTTCATCTTTCATGTTAGTAAAAAGATTTTGCATATTAGATAGGAAGTTATTTACTTTTTCTTCAAGCTTAGATTTTATTACAGCTTCGTAGTCGCTTTTTATTTTGTTGCACGATTCACAAAACCAATGCAGACCAGGAGTTTTTATATGCTTAAATACGTCTAGTGGAATTCCAGTACAATCAGAATGAAAAAGACGACCACAAAAACCAGCACATGATAAGGATGGTGTTTTTCGTCGTTCAACTGGTTTGTCACACTTAACGCATACGGAACTCATTTTGCTAATATCAAAGCTGTTTTTGTACTTACAGCGTTACCGATTTATTGGTAGCACGTAACATCACTTTATGTACACTATTATGATAAATATTAATATACTGAGTGTCTCTTATCTTGTTAAAAACCTCTAAACACTAGAACTATTTCATTCACTGTATGTTATGTATGTATATCATACGTACACTTTATGTAAATTTGTATGTTTTGTAATATTTTAGGTAAACTCGTTTTGGTTTTTGACGTGTATAAACATTTATTTTATGTCTTGATATGAATTAAATGAATGAATGAATGAATGAATGAATGGATGAATGCATGAATGAATGAATGAATGAATGAATGAATGAATGAATGAATGAATGAATGAATGAATGAATGAATGAATGAATGAATGAATGAATGAATGAATGAATGAATGAATGAATGAATGAATGAATGAATGAATGAATGAATGAATGAATGAATGAATGAATGAATGAATGAATGAATGAATGAATGAATGAATGAATGAATGAATGAATGAATGAATGAATGAATGAATGAATGAATGAATGAATGAATGAATGAATGAATGAATGAATGAATGAATGAATGAATGAATGAATGAATGAATTAGATAATGGAATGAATTAATTAATTAATTCAAAACTGGTATGAATACATCAACGGTCCGGAACATTTGCCCATCCTTGTACATATTTTGTGATAACGGACAGGTACACCCATGCCTCGAGAGAGGTGTCCAATTCTTTTTTCTGAGACCCGAACGTACCAACAATAACTCCGGTATTTGGGTTTTAGGCTATCACCCCAATCCCAAGTTACCAGGCACACCATTGCCAGGCGATGTACGGGAAAAGTTTCATCACCCATCCAAATTGTGACTGCATTCTTCGTTGCTCAACTTTGACAGCGCTCAACTGACATTGAACGGTTTTTGTCCCTTTTACAGCCACTTTTTTCGATTGAACTGCATTGGCAACTTCCAAACTGTAAGAGATTCGAGGTGTGTTAAATTAGAGGAAAGTTGCATATTGTTCAGTACATGAAGTGGATATATTAAGTTTTATAAAACATTAAATAATTTTCGAAATACCCTGAAAGAAAAACTAAAAAAATCAATATTAAAATTTTACAAAATAGTATTTTCGTTTTTTTTTCAGATTGTTTCAATACTTCTTAGAAATTCTGGAAATCTGGAGGAATTGCCTTCATGGTTCATAAAATGTGTCAAACTTTTTTAAATTTAACCGACTTCGTGTATTTTACGATTTAGAAGTTACCTATGCAATACCAGCGAAAAAGTGGATATCCTGTATTGAGATAAATAATTTTGGTACTTTTTTTTTGGTATTTTTAACCACTAATAAATAATTGGCAGTTCTTATTGAAAATATTTTCCCTACTTGTCTTTTATTTATTCCTTTCAGATAAAGAAAAACTACCCTTATCGTCTTATGTGCCAGTTTAAGGTTGTTTGCAAGTGTGGTTGTTTTTCAGCAATTGCTTTGGCGTCGGGTTTCCTGTTTTCCAAGCCGACAATAGTATCCTTGACTTTTGGTCGGGGCTTTTCTTTTATTTTCCAAATCATTCGATATCTGGACCTTCATTGATTTGGCTAGTGATGGTAAATATACATACATTGTATGTATGTATACGTTAAATATTTTATATAACGTGTCCCAAAAGAAAGGCAGAATTTGAATTGTATATCAGTTTGGTTCCTCAGGGGTTAGCAGAGTTCTGTGGCGTCATAATCAGTAGTACACACGTTGAAAGAGTAAATGGTGATCATTAACGTTCTTTGTATAGCCCATCTAAAGTGAATGTGAAGAGATATATTTTTAATTCCTTTGATGGCTAACGCCTCCCAATGGCGTACATATATCTTTTATAAATTCGAAAATTGTGAAATAATTTTTTTCATTCAAATCAATATAGGAGATTAAAATTAGCCTGCATACAAAACTCATAATATTTGTAATCCAAAACGCCATACTAATTAATTACTAATAAATTTTATTTATTAAATTTACTCGTTATTCAGAAAAGTTTTAATAAACCTAGCTGAAATCAAACACAAACACTTCACTGGCGGAAACAAGAGGGGAACTACTAATGTCGTAAATCATTTTAACGACACAGTGGACCGCGTGAATAGCTAACCAACGTATTCGATGCAATGCAAAATACATATAAATATTGAATCGTTAAGTGGCCCTTTACTGATCTTGATGAGCTCGATCGACTTACCAGGAGGCTACTAACTAAATTCAGACATTTGCACACGAACTCCTCAGTAATCTGACTTTACCTGCCTCGAAGACAAGGTGCAAGAGGTCTATTGAACATCAAGAATCAGTGCCTTAACCAAGAAGCTTCCTTAAGAAGAAAAATATTAAACAACAGGGACCCGCTAATAACAGCAGTAGTAATAGAGGACGCTGGTTACACGCCTTTGAGCCTAGGATGCGAACATATCCCAGTCGACGTACCAACAGAAGATGAGCTCCGGACCCAGTGGATGGAACATGCTTTGCATGGCCTTTTTCCAATAATGCTACATCCAGACCACATCGACAAATACAATTCGTTAAAATGGCTTACCGACGGCTATCTGTACCCTGATATTGAAGACTTCTTGACTGCCATTCAGGACAGGGTTATAAAAACAAAAATTACTGGAAACATATCATGAGAGACAACGTCGAAGACCTATGTAGGAAATGTGGATCTGCGGGCGAAACTATAGAACACATAATAGGAGGGTGTCCCGCGCTAGCAGAGTCGGCATATCTCGGCAGGCACAACCAACTTGCGAAGATGGTCCACCAACAACTGGCACTCAAGTATGGCCTGTTAGCGACGGCTCCGCCATACTGCAAATATACCCCGGGAGCTGTACTATAATTGGAAGTTGCAGTAATGTACTGGGACAGGCTAATCATCACCGATCGAACAATGGACTTCAACCGACCAGATATTGTGCTGATCAACAAAGAACAAGGAAGAGGGATCATCATAGACATTGCAGTACAACTTACCCACAACATTCAGAAGACTGAACGGGAGAAGATCGCGAAATACGAAAATCTGTCAATCGAGCTGAAGCGCCTATGGAAATTGGAGAAGGCGGAGATATACGCCGTAGTAATATCGGCAGAGGGAGTTATGACGACTAGATTCGACAAGAACATCGCGGTATTAGGACTGTCTTATAATATAATGTCACAGAAATGCCAGGGTCAATGAATGGAACTATGGTTATTTTTTTTATTCGTTGTTCTGTGATCTATCATTTTGACAACTTAGAAATGTCAGGATTTTACTAGATGTTTCTTGATCTCATTCTGGAATTATAGTTTTTGGGTATATAAGTAGGTCAAACACCCCTGATAGTTGTTAAGGAGTTGTTTATGTAGTTGTTTATGAGCTGTTGAACTTTAAAGATCACGAGAAATAAAAGTGTTTGAAGTTATTGTGGAATTAATTGAAGAACCCTCGAGAAATACGTAACAATAATTAGAAATGGTCAGAAGGCAGTTGTATTACAAACGTGTCACATTGTTAGAAAAGTTTTGGGATAGGATGATTTTTCACCCCTCGCCTGAGTCTAATTTCTGCTGGAGGAGGGGATGAAATATCAAGCCATCACTGTCTGCAGCAGGAATGAGTGAATGTTTCCCAGCGTTTACGCTGAGAAGTGTGACTTATAAAGTCGGCGAAAAAAAAAATAAAAAAAAAACAATGCCTGCCTTTAAACAATATCTATTACATACAAAAAATAACCTAAAATTTCTTCACTATTTATGGACCAATTTTCAATTAAAAAATATATTTATAAGGGAATAGGTTTTGGTTGCACTCCGATATCTTTATTAGTAGCTGAATTGGGGCTCTTATAAATCATTCTGGAATATCCTGTGTATGTTTTCACGCTTTTGTATAAGTATAAATGTAAAATATATAATGTATGTACATTGAAATATATTTAATAAGCACGAAAATCTAGTAGTTTCAATATGTCTTTTTGAATATCAAAAAAGCGTCCTGTATCCTATAATGTATATGTATGTATGTAATAAATAATAAGCCGTTCCAGACGACATTTTTTCTTTAGATTTGTTTAGTGTGACTTTATTGAGATACAGTGATTTGTATTTACAAGTAGTTCGGAAATTTTCAACCTGCGTGTAGGTTGGAACCGACATAAAAAAGGTTTTTCAATAGAAAATTTCAATTCGCCTCGTTTTATAGGGAGAGAAACCAAACAAGTGTAATTATTCTAAACCTCACTTTTGTACTGGTAACCTTTCTCCCGCCGGTGAATTTTGTATGGCTTTTTCTTACCGTACACAACAAAAACGAGCAATTTTACATTAAATCTTGAAACTTAATAACTGTATCGCGGATTCTGTCCAATTGTTATTGCAATCGGTATAAGTAGGGCCCTTGTTTCTATTTCGTATCTTTACATTATTACCGTGAATTTTTGTAATAAAAATGTATATGGAGTTTCGAGTATAATTCTAGTTCAGATGAAAGCCGCGAATGTTCTGTAGATGCATGTAAAATTTCAACTCAATTCATCTACCAGATTTAGACAAATCATGGGCATCAGTTCAAAAAAGTATTTTAGTTTTGATAAAAAAAGCATATAAAGCTTCTTTAACACATGACACAATGTGGTCAATTATCTGCTCTTAGGTGCTGTAATTACTGAAACAAGAATCGGGAAAATTCCTTTAACCCACTTTTTCTACATTGTGTGTCCTTTGAAATGGAACCCTTGTTTTGGAGAGGTTTGACTGATTTTATTTTTTTTGTATAGTATATTTATTACTCCAAAAGATCTTTTTAACTAGGTACATAAGTAATTCAAAAATTTGGTCAGCCTGGCGGCTTTTTCTGATTGAATATTTGGTGTGGAAAAGTGGGATTCATTATAATTAAGTCATTTTTTGTTTTTAATTAATATCGATTTCGATTCAGCCATGTCTACACTGTACATAATTTTATTTTAATACGTTATACAAGATATTTTGTAAAAATAAACAAATTTTCAAAAAATGGTATTTTTGATTAAGTAGTTTTGTATTGTATATTAATTATTGTTACTTTCATATTATGACTTATTCTTATTATTCGTATTGCATTACTTAGCATTATTTACATGATTTTAGTATAGTAAAATTACAATTCTGTTGCTTGTAATGGTGGCTGGTGGAACTTGAAATTGTCGCATTTTCGTAAGAAAGCATGGGATACACATCATATTTTAGGGGGTGATTACTAGATCGAAGTAGAAGGCTACGATAGCTAAAAGACCAACAAAAAAAAAATCAAAAGATATGTGCCCCTTCAGATTGGAAACGGCTTTTAAAATATTTACGCGGTATATTTTTTTTAACAATTACTAAGTGAATATATTTTTTTTTATTCTTGTGCTACAAGAATAAAAAACTACAGATATTTTAAAATCTCAACAAAAATACCAGAGTGAAATTTCGAAATTTCGAAAAAAAAATTAAATTACCTAAAAAATTAGTTTATTCACTTGGTAAATGTGAAAAAAATATTTCACAAACATTTTGCAAACCGTCTGCAAGATCTTAGGTACATATATTTTAACGTTTTTTCTACTCAAATTTCGTTTTGTTATATAATAATAATCTCTCAGAAAGGTTCTCTACGGGATCTATGCGGAGAAAGGATGGCTATTATTATTATTATTTGTCATGGCGCCCTGGGAGCGACTTAAGATTATTTCGGTAACGCATTTGCTTTACAGTCCTGAGGAAACCTAGAAATCTCAGAACATTCAACCAAATCTAGGGCAAGTACGATTTGATTGACATCTATGCATCCACGCCCGGGAAACCGAGGGTTATATAACCCTAGGTAGGGGTGAAGTATCAACCCGGCGCGTCCTTAGGTGGCGGATAGGAGAAAGGCTGATGATCGGATGATCGGAAAGTGAAAGGAGGCTAGTGGGAGGCAGAGTTGCAAAAATCTTAATGTATAAAATAATGCAATAACCATTTGGTTATTGTAATTCTTATCCATTTCATTAAAGACAACATTTTAATGAAAAATATTTACACTACTCATTAAATAATTAATGAGCTATTTATAGCTCTTCATTACTCATTAAAGAAAAAAACAATTAGTAAAGAAGGACCATGCATTACTCATTAAACTTGTAATGAGTGATTATTGACTCATCATTACTCATTAAATGTCAAAAAACGAGTAATGAAAAATCGTACATTTAAAAATATTTTTTTTGTTATTGCAATTGATTTGAATAAAAAACAAACATTTTTTTACTTTGGAGTCGGTAATTAGCTGAGTCTTTTCATTCAAATCCGCCAGATGGTACTATCTATTATTTTGATGCGTATTTAAATATTCAATTCATGAATACTAATTAAATTGTATATACAAAATTTCCGGGAAACGCCCGACTAATTCTCGGACTTTTAATTCCACCAAAATGTGTTGTACTATAGCAGTTGACATATGCTTATATTGCATTAGAGACGTTTCCAGGTCCGTTTAGTTATAACCGTGTTAGTGAGAAAAACATGGTGTCGATCTGTCGATTGTATGTTTGAGACGCTCGATTAGTTTCGCCTATTTCAGTTAAGCGGAGCTATTATGCGTTGCTAAGTTACTTTAGTCTATCAGCAGTACGTATATGTGGATGCACACGTATATTGTGGATGTGTTAGTGTTTGCTTATATTCTAATCTATAAGCAGTACCCACCTAACAAATGTTGAAATTTCACTTTTTCTGTCAAATTCAGTCAGATTTTTTCCAGGATCACAAAACGTGAGCTAGCATATTTAACTTGCTTATATTTTTATATATATAAATAAAATATTGTCGGAAAACAAAATTATTCTAGTAGAATTGAATATTGACTACTAGAAAATTCATTTAAACGTGATCAAATTAGAAAAAAATAAATTTTAATCGTAAAATGAAAATTCAGCCCTTTCAAATGACCGGTGTTAGGAGAATAACACCTTGGTAACGGCACGCGCACACGCGTTCACACATACGTGTTTGAACGCGTACTTAACGGCGTGCCGATGCCGTTACCGCGGCACTGGATTAGTAATGTGGAAAATAATACTCATTAATTCATCATTAAAAATAAAAAAATGAGAAATGAAAAGTGGGTCCATTACTCATTAACATACAATTTTTTAATGAAGATTATCAAAATACCCATTAATTATAAAAAATGAGTAATGTAAGACAATCCATTTTTCATTAAAAAAAAATAATGGAAATTAATTTATGTTCCATTAAAAAAAATTAATAAGTATTGGTAATTGATTTCATGACTTATTAACCCATTAACGCCTAAAACTAAACCACCTTTTATGAAACTCAATTTCTGTTAGTTTTAGGATTACTAGACTTAATTTAGGAAGAAACATTACATTTTTTAACTTTAACCTGTTTTTTAAAAAATATGTGGTGCCGTACTCAAATGAGTACAATGGGCGTTAACACTATAAAAACAAAATTATTATGACAAACATTTATTTTTATTCGTAAAAAGATAACAAACTATTGGGATGTATGATATAGTTCAAAACAGTTTCGTTCCACACATAATGTCGTGCAACATTTCTTACATGACCATCTAACCCTCTGGTGACATACTGCACATCTGAGTTGTTTCTCAAGTTTTTTTGGAAAATGTCCACTGCTGTCTTGTATGATAGATAGAGGTAAACGAGACTTTCTTGCTTGTTTATACCTAACAGAAAGCAGGTAGGAACATACTATATATCTAGCAAAATCTAGTTGACTCATATTGTTAGATATTCAACATGTGAGTGAACAGCGCCCACCACCACTTCTTTCCTTTCCTGGAATAGACGTTGTCTGGAAAATTGCAATAAAGGTCCGTATCTCTTCATTTGTTACAAAAAATTCGTGTCTATTTTGCTGTACGTATAATATAGACTGCTCACAAATGTGTTGTATTATTGTATCATCTACAATTTTTTCAACAAAATCTTTTGGATTTAGGTCATTCATTTCTTCTGAGAATTTTCGTTTTTTAAGAGTAGATATTGCATCATCTACGTATCCCATAAATGTGGAATAACTGGGTTCAGTTCTTTTCCAAGATCTCAAACGTAGCTTCTTCCTGACACAATCAGGACGTGTTTTATTTTTCTCCATTTTTCTTGTCTTTTGTGCCAAGGTCTCATCATCACTGCTATCAAAATCCTCATAGTGAGCAAAATGGACTTCTAAACTGCCTGGTATATCTGCAGGTACTATATTAGTAGCTATCAGTTCATCATCGCATTCCTCATTGTCCGTCAGTATATCGGGATCTGGTGGCAATATAACTATATAATGTCTGCATAACACTGGTGAATTTCAACTTATTCTACGGCTTCTTCGAGAAAATTGAAAGATTTTCTACCATAAAAAGTGCTCGTAGAAGAAACAGAAAGTACGTTAGATTCCATTTCTGGAAAAAATATATAAGTTATACCCTTTCAGCCCATTGTACTCAAATAGGTACAGCCGTGTTTACCAAGGTTTGGTTCTTGTCGCTTATGGCGAATACCAAAACAAACTATACTAATATCTTACTTTACTTTTATTATACACTTATGAGTAACATCTATTTGAGAAAACAAACAAACTACTTAAAACTACAAAAGAACATAAAACGAGTACATACCACTAATATTTCCTAATTTTTACCAATAAACAATGTCACTCTAATGTAAACGCTCACTTTACAAGTTGTAATTATAAAGTAACCAGATCTTTGATATACAGAAACGCGCAGTATAATTTAGCCCCTTGGAAATAGATGGCCCTAGGACTAAAAATGTAACTGTACTCAGTTGAGCACAGCGGGCGTTAATGGGTTTTAATATAATAATTAGTAATGAAACTCCAATGAATTAACTAAAATAATGCTCTCTAATAACTCTGGTGGGAGGTAATGAGGGCTTGTTGCATGTAAAAATACAACTGAAGCCCTCCATCCTCCATGACTTCTGCCGTGGAACAAATCTCCAGACTCAACTGTCGTGTCGTGGCTAAGGGACTGCACCAGGATTAAACGGCGCCGACTAGTAGCAATGCTCCAGTCAATAAATTATTGCCTGTGGTTACGTCTCGCAGGCAAGATATGATGGAGGTCTTGACCGTCCGGACTAAGAGGAGACAACCTCAATAAAAACTTAAATCTCAAGGTGTAGAGGGTCAGTCCGAAGAGACGCGTGACTAGATAGAGGACTATATGTTACTGATTCTAACATTGGGACACCAGATGCACCCCATTGCATAAAGGCCCTACCCAGCTACGCAGGACTCTAGCTGGGTTGGTATCTTTCCTTAGCTACTCATGGGAACTTTATGGATACTAGTAGTAAAAAACTCGAAAAGGAGCAGGGAACAGGGCGGCGCAAGCTGCGGACAGTTTTCGGGGGAGATCCGCGTGAAGAAGTAGCTTCGGGTACAGACCCCTCAGCGGAGACGACATCAGCTGAGGGGGCCGCCATGGGAACAGACATGGCCGCGGACTCAGATGATGCCACGAAACAATTGTTCACATTTTATGAACCTTTAGAGGATGGGCATTTGGGGCGTATGGTCCCTCTAAGAAAATGCCTAAAAAAGTATCTTATATCGCAGATTGATCATGGATAAAGTGTTGATCATGGGTCGATCCAGTATACTACATTTCAAGACCGGAGAGGTAACGCTAATGTTCAAATTTTCTACTTTGAAAAAATTCAATTATTCGGTTAAACAAATAAAAAAAAATTGTCCTAGCAAGTTTTGACATCGCTCTTCACGAATATGTTATTAGATTTTTGAAATTCAAAATGGCGGATTCCTGATGACGGTTGCAAGTTAGCAATTACTAAAACGAAAAAAAATGCACTATAATAATGAAAATATGTTGTTAGTTAGATTTGGGATTAGTTTGAAAATTGCGGATTCTAGATAGCGGATTCACGTTGTCAACCTATAATAAAAAAATGATATAAATAATGGAAAAATATACATCAACGATTTTGACTACGAATTTGATTTTATATTTTTATAATTCAAAATGGTGGAGGCAAGATGGCGATCGAGAAACAAAAAATTACGATGTACGAACTCTTAAATGCATATTTTCATCAATATTATCAGATTTTCCACTCCTTTTCGAAAACCATCACTTGTTGAGATCGATTGAAATTGCTTATCACTAAAGCCGGCTAAACAGCGCGGCGGCCCACAAAGTTTTCACACATCTCAACTAAATAACAGGGTAAGTTTCACCCATCTCTTTATAAATTGCAACAGTTTATTGTTTTCATGAATTTTGTTTTTGCACATACAAGTAGTAAGTAGTATGACGCGTACAATAATGGCCCGCCTCCCGGATCTGCCGGCTTTACAATTATAACGTAACGATACTGCAAAAATCACCAAAATGAGAAATCACGTGATAATATTAAGTGATAATAAAACTTTGACACATTATATGGACACGTCTTAATTAGGCAAAATAATGAAAACAAAGCTCTTCCCAAGTATATAGCTCATATATATATTATTTTTATCAACTGGTGTCTTGATTGCACCAGTCTGAATCCGTCCAACTGATTTAGTCATATTGAATACCACAAATCTGTTATGTTTGTCATTAGCAACCCCAAGTCGTAATAAATGATGCCAAAAACACATGGATAGAGATTTTCCACAACTAATTGAATTAAAAACTTTTTTGTTACCATATTGGGTCCCTGAATTTCTTAAATAATCTTTTGGTTTCATAATCAGTGATCTCAAGAACCCATGTGTACAGATTTCTGTCCGATTTCGAGCAAATTTGAGATTATTGTCCCCCATATTGGATCCGCCATCTTAAATTTTTAAGACCTGACTTCAGGTTCGTAATTGGCGACCTTAAAACCTCAAAATAATGATGTTTGAACAAAGACAAGGAATCTTTTTTTTTTGAGCCAGTATACTGAATTTCCCGTCCTCTAAAGGTTAATGACTTAATCATTAATAATCATTTATGTTGTATATAACACCAATATTATTTGTTTTTCTTGTAAATCTTATAGAAAAACATTTTTTAGGAATCATAATATCAGCATATTTCCAAAAGTATGTGGGATGTCGTTGAAAAATATACTTGAGAATAATGCTAATTAAAATGAAAAATTTACCTATCCGAGGATTTTGTCGATTTTTGTTGATGACATATTTGTTAATTTAACCTGCGCAATAGCAAATATATTGATCATTTGATATGGAATAGAGTTATATCTAATCTTTACGTCGACCCGTGAATCACGCAAAAATGGAAATGCGAGGTAAACAATTTCGATATTTCCGAATGAATAACCAAGGGATTCATAAAAAACATATTTTACATAATAACTAAAGGCGAGTGTATTTGTCAGAAATATGCTCGGGTGAGTTGCAATTTTCGAAATGCATGCTAATCATTTCGTACCGAACAATGCTCCGTTGTACTGTCGATTTTCCAGTCAACTTGAAAGAAATTTGCGTCCCAAAGTAATGTTAACGTGGACTTGATTCTGAAATCATCTGCAGATTTGTTTCAGTTTACTAGGTAACCTGAACTTTACTAGGCATACCTATTTTTCGGTGACTGATTATATCTCATCAAGTAGTGTTTATAAAAATTTGTATTGGCTAAATGGGCCAAAAATATTTTGAAACGTCGATATTTTAAGTGTAAACGAAAAAAAATTGTCTGCTTGTCTGTTTGTTTTTCTGTCTGTCTGTTGGTCTGGTAACCTTTTTTGTGTATACGATAACTCGAAAACTCGTGAAGAATTCAACTTGAAATTTAGAATGCTTATGTACCATAACAAGTTTTGAACTGATTATATTTTGATCTTAATCGTTTGAGGGGTTAGGGGGTAACACTTTTTCCTTGACTATTGGTAGTTCGCAAATGATGCAACATATACACTAGAAATCTGAGGAACATGTATAACATACCAGAGTTTACAGATGTAAAAGTTTTTAACTTAATAGGGTAGTGGGCTGAAGAGGTTGAAGGGGGCAATTATTTAAAGTAGGCCAAAATAAACATTTTAACATAAATTTTAGTATCTACACAGTAAACGGTGCCCCCCCCCCCCTGTTATCGTGGATGCTGAACACGATGCCGGTGTCAGAATGTCTCTTTGGGATTGCGCAACCCCCCAAAACGGCCAAAAACCACCCCCCTACATCATTTTGTAAAAAACGGCTTGTCCCCGTTTTCGAGGATGCTGAGCACTGACTTTCGACCCTCACCAACCCCTCCACCGGTCAAAACTCACGCCCGAGGGAGGTGATTTTGTATTTCTTTACATATCAGTGACAAAAAGCGGGGGGGGGGGAGGTACTCTCGATCCGGGTAAATCGAGATAATTTTTTCGATGATTTTTTTCGACTTTTTTTTATTTTTTCGATGATTTTTATTTCGATTTTTTTCGTTTATTCCGATGATTTTTTTAACACGGGAAATTGAGTCTAGTCTAAATAATATCTAGTTTAAATAGTAAACTGTCGGTGGGGTCTCAGATGCACTGGAAAAGAGCTGCGCGCGGAAAAACCGGGCGCAAGAACTTTTGGCAAAGAACTTTTAACTTTGGACGCTAATAACGTTTTTCCAGTACATTGAAGAGTTTTACTTGATAAAAAAGAGGCCCCCTTTCGGGGGTGAGTTTTGACCGGTGGAGTGGTTGGTGAGTGTCGGAAATAATCTTCAACACCACTACCGTGCTCAGTATCCTCGAAAACGGGGGCGGGGGGGGCAGACATTTTGCCGCTGATAAAAAAAAATACCCCTTTTGGGGGTGAGTTATGGCTGGTGGAGGGGTTGGTGGGGGGATTGCAAGGGATATAGAACACCACCTTCGTGTTCAGCATCCTCGAAAACGGGGGGACAGACGTTTTGTCGCTGATATAAAAAGAAATAAAAAAATAACCCGTGTCGGGGGGTGAGTTTTGACCGGTGGAGGGGTTGGTGAAGGTCGGAAGTCATCTTCAACACCATTACCGTGCTCAGCATCCCCGAAAACGGGGGAAAAGCCGTTTTTTACAAGGAAATGTTGTAGGGGGATGGTTTTTGGCCGTTTTGGGGGTTTCGCAATCCCAAAGAGACATTCTGACACCGGCATCGTGTTCAGCATCCCCGAAAACTAGGGGCGAGGGGGGCGAGGTACTTCCGATCCGGGTAAATCGGAGATAATTTTTTCAGGGTTTTTCCTACTCACAGACGCCACTATATTAGAGGCTTCAAAATAGCACGATAATAAACAGCGCAACTTCGAGCGTGGATTGGCGGGCGAAAAAATCAACCGATCGGGACGATTTTTTTTTAAATACTGGAAATTGAGTCTATTTTAAATAGTAAACTGTCGGTGGGAGTCTCAGATGCACTGGAAAAGAGCTGCTCGCGGAAAAACCGGGCGCAAGAACTTTTGGCAAAGAACTTTTGACTTTGAACGCTAATAACGTTTTCCAGTACATTGGAGAGTTTTACTTGATATAGACTCAATTAAAGAGTAAATCCTTACGAGTCCCACCACGCCGGAACGATTGCTGTGGGATTATTAGAACGCGAGATATGAGCAGTTGAAACAAAAAACAGAATCCAAGATGGCGGCGGACAAAAGACAAAAGGGTGGAACTACCCGCAAATAAATGTCATAAATCAATCTCAATAAAATATGTTAAATGATTTATCTCCAGTACATATATATGTATCTATATACAAATATTACTTAGGAGTCACTGTGCATTTTTCCAATTAATTTCATAAATATTCACACCAAGAAATGTTACATTTGACGTTAGTGGGCCAGATATGCTCCTAGCTATGCCAATTCAAATACGGATTAATGTATTCTGATTCCATATTTGACTCCAAGCAATGATTTGTGGCAATCAAGCTATTTAAGTTAGTATTTACCTAGGTGGTATCACTCTATTAAGCCATAAAGCAATAATACTGAAAAGAACACTTACCAAGTAGTTGACACACTTTTTGTTACCTCTAAATTCTGGACTAACCTGCCCATACCTTCAATTACAACCGTACTTAGCCCATTTGAAAAGTTTATTCCTTCATATCATTGTTTACCAAGATCTTTTCCCAATGCCCATTTAAAGCCTTCGTTTGATAATTTTCCCAACATTTTGGACAATAAAACTAGAAAGACTTTCCAATACGGTCTATTTATCGGTATGCTCCACGGCAACAACCCATCAACTCATATAACTCATCATATTCACAGGACAACTTAATTATTTTAAACCATTATCGGATATTTAAACCCAGGTTTCCATTACTTATAACCCACGTCAAGGAGTAAATCCTTAACCAAAACTATCTTCTTTAATTGTGGCGATCACTTTTTCACTTCGCGTACCAACAAATAACAACAATAAGGACGAGGTATTTATCCCAACTTCTGAAATATAACGCTTACAGAGTATGTGCTTAATAAAACAACAGTCGTGGGTAACTAACTGTAATTTATTTTTAATGCAATCATACATCTCGAGCCGCCAGCAAAAACAGATCAGCAAAAAAGGTTAATCGACAAAACAAATTTTACGATAATGTGTGATACACAGGGCGGTGCATGACGGTTGGTCTAACAATATTAATATCCCCTATAAATAATGTGTAATCTACATGGCTATGATTGGTTTTAAAAAAAACTGAAAGACCCTCGATAAATTCCATGACACAGGAGAAAGGAGACCTATATACACCGATTAGTTCAATTTTCTTACCCTTATAATTTAGTTGTACTAGGATAACTTTATTAATATTAGTAAGATCTACAATGTTATACGTATATTGAATGTTTGATCGTATATACATATGTATATAATTACACCATCATTTTGATTATATGAACCTCTACTGTATATCATATCGTATTCAGGGAGTTGAAATAATGCTGGATCTCGTAATTGCCAAGTTCCCCTTAATACAATACAGTCTATATGTGAAGTGAACTGGTTAAAATAACATCTAAACTCATTAAAATTTTTGTTTATGCTGCGAATGTTATTGTGAAAAATTTTAAGATTTTTTGTATTTCCATTAATTTTGATTACCTCATCACATTCATGGCAAAATAATAATACTTCTGTTTTAATTTCATCTATTTGAAAATGTCGAATGTATTGGTTCACTAAATAGTTATATATACATATATACATATATGTTATTCAGTACATAACTACTATAGAAGAACAATATGGATAAAAAATATAAGGACATACATAACTAAAATGCATTGATTAAATTATTAAAAGACGACACACAGTGCAAACAATATACAGGCTGTCTGATAAAAAACGCCGCGAGCCATAACTCCGTTATTTGTAGCCTGATGTTAAAAAACAAAAAACTAGATGAAATGGTTCTAAAGGAACTATAAGTGAGGCTACTGCAGTATTTTTCAACTTTTTTTTTCTGAAACGCGATAGTCAGCTTTTTTTTCAAATGGCAATATAAGATTTTTTTGTAAATTGTCGTGCAAATTTGTTTTCTAAATACAACGATGTATGACAAATTGACTTTTGTGAAACATTTTTTTTCTGCTAAGCTTATTTCACAAAAAATAAACCTAATGCAGAAATGACATAAAGTAGAATGCGAAAAAAGACTAATGCTGAAATGACATTTATTTGCTTTGTTGTATTATTTTTTGTTTTCCACGGCATACGTGATTAGATTAGTCAAACTACGTTTGGTATCAGTGTCCAGTGTTATCAGCGTCCAATGTCCAGTGTTCGTAATTACATGGGATTATGTACACAGCACAAAGACACTGCATAAGGGTATTAGAGAACGGCGTTATTGACAGTGAAGCTTTCTCTGAATAGAAGACGAAATAGGTGGGGAAATATTATAAACACCAACTGCTGATGAGACAATATGAGAGTTTTACTATTTTCTTTGTATGTGTTTGTATGTCACAATTAAATTTTGAAGTTCTCATTAATTTAATCCCGTGGGTTCGAACCTGGTGTAATTACCCCTAAAGGGGTTAAATGAACTTTTGTTGGGGGTAATCAAGGGGTGATAATTACGCTGAGATTTTTTCCTATGACATAGCAGCTGCTAATACTGACAAGAGAGCGCAGCACCGCTGGTTGTCTAGTTAATTATTCGTTTTTGAAAGACGAATATTTAGGTAGTCAAGTATTTTTGAGAAAAAATATTTTTGATGAATTTCATTTATTGATGTGGATCCTCTTTAATGTGAGAGGAAAAGCCTGTGTAGGTCAAATCGATGATATTTTACTTAAAATTGCAATAAATATAGAGTTTTATGGTTTATCGAGTTTTAAAACTCTCCAAGGTATTAATTAAACTTAACCCTTAAATTCAGCTTTCACTCCGTTATCGAATATCTCGTTAGTAGGAAAATATTTAGGATAGATACGAGAGGAGTTATTAAATGCAAATTGAAAATTTTTGCGAGTAGGAATTGAGTGGGTTATATTATGTATTGCTCCTTACCCCTTTGAATCCCTCGCATTATTACAGGCCATATTGTCCTTAAAGGTCTATGGGTCATGTAGGTCACAAAGTTCATAAAGGTCATTTTCAAATAGTGTGTATTTTAATATGACCTTTAAGAATATACTTTGATTTTTCATTACGTTTACTGTAATTAAATGTGGAAAAATTTGATGTGGAACTAGTGATTTCATTGGCAGCGGTTTTTTAATTTTTTATGATCCATATTCGATTTGAGAAACCACGCAAGCATATGTAATATACGATAAGGAAAAATTAAAAAAAGCCTTCAGATATGCTATTTCCTATTTACTATAGTTAGATTAAGATATCCGAAACTATTATATAGACTAGATAACAGTCTGGTGAACTAATGCAAAGCAAGATATTGATCAAATTATATTACATTATTTTAGTAGTATTTGTTTGATTTCGATCTTGTACAAATAACATGAGATTACTCTCATCTAATACTTACTCAGAACTTTTATATAGATACATTGACATGAGTAGAAATTTCGTAACAAAGAAATCGGATAATGAAATAAAAAAAAATTGTGAAGATTGCTGTTTATACTAGTACAATAAATGTATGTGTTGTGTCGCTTATACATACATATGTATATCCCGATGTTCGTTGGTAAGTGATTTTCTTGTATGGATTTAATGAATCTACTTAAGCTATTTTTGCGGGGGGGGGCGATGGGGGCGATCGCAATAATTAATAGATATAATTAATAGATGTAGGTTTAGCAAAAACTGATTCACAACATGCAATTTTTTACAATGCTGCACGTTCCACACGCACGTTCAGTTCCACATTTTTGTTGAAACTTTAATAATTAGTTTTTTATATTGACGTAATTCAGTGGCGGTGCGTGATATTTCAGTTAGCCATATCTTGAAAACGACGCATGGGACCGACTTCACTTTTAAGGTGATGACTATACACCTCTTACAGAAAAGGATTTTATAGTGAAAAATCGTCATCAAAGTTTGCGAAAAAATTTTCAAAAACACTGGAGCACTCCCTGGGTTCTCAGTAACGTTCTGTGGGATATTTTCAGTATATTTTTTCATAATCTAGAAACAAATACTAAGGAGACGTTTTTCGATTTGTTGCAAAATATTTTTTTTTTTCAAAAAAGTTATGGCCATTTTAATTTTAATTTTATAGGAACATTTTGTTTCCCAAAATTAAAATGGCCATAACTTTTTGCAACAAAAATATTTTGTAACAAATCGAAAAACGTCTCCTTATATTTGTTTCTAGATTATGAAAAAATATACTGCAAATATTCCACAGAGCGTTACTGAGAACCCAGGGAGTGCTCCAGTGTTTTTGAAAATTTTTTCGCAAACTTTGCTGACGGTTTTTTCACTATAAATCCTTTCTGTAAGAGGTGTATAGTCATCACCTAAAAAGTGAAGTGGGTCCCATGCGTCGTTTTCAAGATATGGCTAACTGAAATATCACACACCGCCACTATGACATACATTTATGTGAAAGTTTCAAATAAATTGCGTTACTAATGGAGGGTTACGCATTTTATAATAATTCTCACCAGTAGATGGTTAGATATGAAACATCTCAATTTAGTTCAATTCTTCTAAAGAATTCTAACCATATTGCTTGTCTTTGACAATGTAATAATATTAATCAATCGCTCTATAATTACTGCGAATAGTAACAACTCCTGAATACCTCTCTAGAATATGTGCAAGGAAGGGACTGATAATATATCACTACCCTGCAAGATTTTGCCCCTGGACAGTGAATAGTTGTTTCCAAAGTAATTTTTTCTTGCTGAAAACAAATCCGAGATTTCAGAATCACTCTATCACGTCAGGTTTTTTGAAATATTGTTACCTAAAAGTGCAAAAACACTGGTTTTTGACATATTTGAGGTTATGTTGCACCGCGATTTTTTTTCTCAAAAAAACTACTTATAGGATCTTAAAGTACAAGTCTTCCTCTTTCAAATTCCGTTGAGGTTGCGCAAATATCTTTTTTTTTCGCCGAGATATCGAATTTTGAAATTTTCGTATTTGTGATTTTCATTATACCTGAAAACTGATTAGGGACACGGGTATATCAAAATATTTTTTTTTTATTAGGAAACGTAAAAAAATATTTGAAAATCAATAACAAGTCAATATTGTGTCAAAAGATCTGCTCGTCAGATCGTCAAAAGAATCTAGGTCAGATTTTCAAAATTTTTCGAAGAAAATTCAATATGGCCGATCTGAGTTGACTAAAGCTACAATAGCGTCTATGGAACTTTCATGAATTTTTTTTTAATGAAAGAATAGCGTCTTTATTTAGATTCTTTTGTATACTAGAAATTTATAGTAACAAAAATAAAAATAAAGGTTAATAACAATTATATTCCTGATGGCGGATGCAATATGACGACAAAAATGCGAAATTACGATAACATAAATGAGTATTCGATTGACCATTCCTTTTCTATGTTTTCGAAGTAGCTGAAGTCAAATTTGATGTTATATTTTCATTTCAGAAATTCAATACGGTGACCATGAAAATTCGGAAAATATATATGATTTTTGAGACATTCTAACCTAAAAGTTAAAAAACTTGTTATTGATTTTTAAATATTTTTTACGTTTCTTAATCGGAAAAAACACAATCTTTTAATATACAGGTGTCCCTAATGGGTTTTCAGGTTTAGGAAAAATCACAAACATGAAAATTTCAAAATGCGATATCTCGACGAAAAAAAAAGATATTTGAGCAAACGCAATGGAATTTGAATGAGGAAGACTTGTACCATAAGATCCCGCACATAGTTTTTTGAGAGAAAAAATATCGCAGTGCTACATAACCTCAAATACATGAAAATACAGTGTTTTTTGCGTTAAAGTTCAAAATATCCGCATTTAAATTTTCTTAATTATTTAGGTTGACAAAGAACTTGTAAAAAAATGTAAACAGAGTCAAGTCGCTTATGGAAATTTGAAAGCATGTCGTTACTTGTTGCGGAAACTTTTTGTACAACTGTCACTACAAGTGTCAACTGTCAGTCATCCGTCTTTTTGTCTTTAGATACTTTTCATTATTTTGCAAAAAAGAATTTGTGTGTGTGTGTGCGTGTGCGTGCGTGCGTGCGTGCAAGCGTGTGAGGAACAGGAAGTACAGGAAGAAAAGAAGGAAGTGGCCGACCAAGAAAATGTACTCCAGGTTAATAAAAAAAAAAAAAAAAAAAAAAAAAAGGGGCAAAAAACGAAAAATGTGCTTCCTATACCACCTAGTTTGTCACCAAGAACTTTTAGAAGTTGATAGGCCTCGTAGGGCTTCATTTTGCGAGTGGTATTTAAACAATATTAATGAAGAGAAGAAATGTAAGAAATATGAGTGTGGAGTTCAATGAACCAGGATTTTTTTTCGAAGCCGTTCTATATCCACAAAAAAGTCGGTGTCTGATGTGCTATTATTAGACCGAGAACTTTTGGACCAATTTTTTTAAAAGAACTCTCACTGGACGAAGCACTGCAGCAGAAAATGTGAATTTCTTGCGGACATTTTTTTCAATTAGTTAGTTTAAATGTCGACCATGAATTTCCATTAAGATCATACGATATTGCTTCATGTGGCTTCTTTTTATGGCCTAGTCTTAAAACCGCAAGTTTTCAAATTAAAATTCCTGATTTAATGCATGTTTAAGCTAGTCATAGAAAAAAATAATGAAATAAATTATCAACCGTATATCTTTCACAATGTTTTTAATTCGATCAAGATTTGTTTGGAATGACGTGGCCATATTCAGCAAATGCATTAAATTTTTTTAATAAATAAAGTCTTAACAAAGTCTCGCCTACCTTCTCATTTTGTAGAAATATTAGCAAAGGTTTGTATAGTATTTGAACCCGTACAACATTGAGTTTGAAAGATAATAATGAAAATAATAAGTATAATCTGAAAGTATAATCTCCGCGTATGAATTATTTCATAACTAACAATAGGTATGCAATAAAGCAACAATTAAGTTACGCGTTTCTCATCACCGTAGCCGTCTTTGACTTGTTTTTTTTTATTGTTTGTTACTATACACCAAAAAATCTAATTAAGGAAGTCGATCTACTCAGTTTACAAACTTTACATAATGTATGTCTGTGGTGTCATGAATAGAAATAAGTGCTCGTGAAGCTCGTGATTCATTTCTATAGAGTTTTAATTCTGGTGATGTATGTTGGGGGTTATAAAAATAGTGGATTGTATTTTGTTTTTTTTTTTATTGCTCGGCATCCCCACTCGATTTTTTCCCTTATCGAATTGCTTGCAAGCAATTAAACCATACACAGTTAAACAATGAATGCTTTTATCGATATGTACAAATGTGAATAAATGTTGAAACTGTTACAAAGGTAAAAAACAAATTTAAAAAAGGTTACGTTAATCGGATATTAAACCTTTGAACCGTTAAACCCTTGAAAAAAATGATCTCGATTTACCCGGATCGAGAGAACACAATGCCGGTGTCAGAATGTCTCTTTGGGATTGCCCCCCCCCCCCCCCCCCCCGATTTTTTATATCAGCGGCAAAATGTCTGTCCCCCCGTTTTCGTGGATGGTGGTTTTGACGATTATTTCCGACCCCCACCAACCCCTCCACCGGTCAAAACTCACCCCGAAAGGGGTATTTTTTTATATCAGCGGTAAAACGTCTGTTCCCCCCACTTTCGAGGATGCTGAACACGATGGTTGTGTATGATTTTTTTTTCAAATTCCTTCAATCCCCAGATCAATAAATAAATCACCCCTTTCGTGGATGAGTTTCGGCTGGTGGAGGGGTTGGTGGGGGTCGCAAGGGATATTGAACACCATCACCGTGTTCAACATCCTCGAAAACGGGGGGACAGACGTTTTGTCGCTCATATAAAAAAAATAAAATATCACCCCTTTCGGGGGTGACTTTTGACCGGTGGAGGGGTTGGTGAGTTGAGGGGACGTTTTTTACAAGGAAATTTAGGGGGGTGGTTTTTGGCCGTTTTTGGAGGTTGCGCAATACCAACCAAGACATTCTAACACCGGCATCGTGTTCAGCATCCTCGAAAACGGGGGGGGGGGGGGGCGAGGTAGGTACTCTTGATCCGTGTAAATCGAGATCAATGTTCGTCCGACTCACAGACGCCACTATATGGCTTCGGCCCTTGCTAGCGATTACAAAACATATGGGGAAAACTACTGACTTCTCTCGACCGGCCGTGACTCCAATCCTGTAGCGCCGCTTCCGGCACTCATGACTCATCCTCTCATCATGACATGAGGCATAAAGGTACGCGCACAACGTTTCCACCGAACAGTGTGTATGAAGATTCTTCGAAATTATACAGGGTGCCCCATTATTGAACGATGGAACTACAGATCATTTGGGTAAACAAAGTTACGATTTAACCAAACTTACATTAATCTAAAAGTTATTGGTAACCAAGATACAGGATGCCAAATTTATAATTATTTTATTTACATTTCCGTAAATAACTTAGTCCAATTGATAGAAACACTCCAACTGCATTATGCATTTATGCATTCATTTGGGCAGACGATTTTTTTCTAGGATTGTTTGGTATAAGGTGGGGAGTGCGAAACTAAGTTTTTGACCTCGAAAGCCGGGGGGAGAATTTTTGGTAGGCGAAAAACCACGAAATTTTCGCACTTTTTTTAGTTTATTGCTTATATCTCCTAAACGCCGTATACTACAGAAAACTTTATACGGTTTGAAATTAAAGCAGACAAAATTTCTACAAAATTTTGGTCAAATTTGATTGGATGTGATGTGGTTCGTATGCTACGGTTTGCGAGTGGTAATGATGTTGACGTTCTTGTGTTGCTGGGATTTTTAGTCTAACCAAAACGAATGTACACATGCTGAAACCAGGGAAGAGTGGCAAACCTGGCACCTTCTTTTCAACATCATCGTACAAGTATGACCCTGATTACATTCTTTTTGCTCACGCCTTCTTCGGTCACACTTTTGGACATGGCAAGACTGAACTATGCGTCCTCCTTGACAACAACCAAATTAAAAAAGGCGACATCTACATTTTATGAGACATCCGCATGAACAGACCAAATCCCCAGAACAGGGGAAGTTATTTTTATTGCTTTGTATGGCGCATATGCAGTCACAGGAGCCATCACTTGACAAGACAAGGTATCAGCAATTCAACAAGAGGTCATCAATGTTCAACTTGCCACGACTGCCACCGACCCTTGATGCAGCCGATAATTGTTGCCGCGGAATATTTCTGCAACATCAGTGCTGGCTGGGAAACAACTTGGACATCATAACATAGTATAAAACAAAGTCGCTTCCCGCTGTCTGTCCCTATCTATCTATCTATCTACTACATATGTATGCTTAGATCTTAAAAACTACGCAATGGATTTTGATGCGGTTTGTTTAAATAGATAGAGTGATTCAAGAGGAAGGTTTATATGTATAATACATGCATAATATAGTAGAGAAACACTGATAATTTTAGAGGTTTCTAATGTGATGTCGTAAATAAACACATTTTTTTGCGCTTACATTGCAAACGCTGGCTGAACCCTACGAGATAGATCAAAATAATGTACTACAATATTGTACACTTTAAAAAGGTCTACAAAAAAGTCCGCGATGGTATATGTCTATCTCTTAGGGATAACCCACAATAACCATTTTTTATATTTCCGTGCGAAGCCGGGGCGGGTCGCTAGTATGTTATAATAATTAGTATACCAGTTACAGCAGGACTGGGGTGCCGCTTCTTTTTCATTGGCATTCAAGAGTGAGACCAATGCTGTCTTGTTTCCGCCCCACTGAAGGGGCTCCAAGTTGTTTCCCACCCAGAGTTGTGTCCCAGCACTTGCAGAAATGTTCTGCAGCAATGGTTGTGGGCTGCATCAAGTGTCGGTGGCAGTCGTTTCAAGTTGAACTTCCCCTTTGAAGATATCTTAATGAATTGCTGATACCTCGTCTTGTCAAGTGCTTTGTGACTGCACCGGTTCCATACAATGCTATCAAAATAGCTTCCCCTGCTCTGCTGACTTGGGCTGTTCATGCTGATGCCTCATAAAAAGTAGATGCCGCTTTCTTTAATGGAGGGTTGTTTTCAAGAAGGATAAATAGTTTAGTCTTGTCATGTCCAAAGGAGACTGACGTTGTATCACAACCGGATATGGCGTGAGCAAAAAGATTGTAGTCAGGGTCATACTTGTACGATGATGTTGAAAAGAAGGTGCTAGGTGTGCTACTCATTCCTGGTTTCAGCATGTGCGTTCGTTTTGTTTGGACTAGAAGTCCCAGTTGACACAAGAACGTCAAAATCTCAAGTACCAGCCTCCCAACAACAATGCGTTCGGCAATTATGGGTAACATTACCGCTCACCAATTTCAATTATTTTGACGATATTTTTGGAAAATATCGTCGATGTTCAAACTTCCGTAGAATGCGAACCACACGACATTAAACAACTTTGAGCATTTTCATTTCCATTTTCCATTTTGCAAATGAAAATTTTGTCTACTTTAGCTTCCAAACGTATAAAATTTTCTGTAGCATGCGGCGTTTAGGAGATATAATCAAATGACTAAAACAGAAGTGCGAAAATTTCGTGGTTTTTCGTCTGCCAAAAAATTCTCCCCCGGCATTCGAGGTCGAAAATTTAACTTCACACTTCTCACTTTATACCAAAAGTCCTTGAAAAAAATATATCCCAATTAATGCAAGCTGAACCCTTCAGAGGCTACGCATCAACTGGGCTGGGTTAAAATATTTTTTTTTCAAAATTTGGTGATTGGGGGTTGTTTGAGGAGAGAATTTTAATTTGTCAATAATTTTGACGTAGGTGGTAGAGGGCGCTCTTTGCGGCATTTTGAATACATAAAAAAGGTATACGTTTTTTGCGTCTTAGAATATTTACGGCGCCGGGGGGGGGGGGGGGGGGGGCCCCCGCGGCCCCCCCCCCGGGCCCCCCGCGGGGGGGGGGGGGTTTTTTGTCCCCCCCCCCCCCCCGGGGGGGGGGGGGAAACCCCACCCCCCCTGGGGGGGGGGGGGGGGGGGGGGGAAAACCCCCCCCCCCCCCCGGCCCGGGGGGGGGAGGTGGGAGGGGTTTTTGGGGCCCCCCGGGAAAGGGGGGGGAGGGGGGGGCAAAAAATTTTTGGCGGCGCCCGGGGGGGGGGGGGTGGGAAAAAAAATAAACCCCCCCTCCCCCCCCCCGCGCCCCGGGGGGGCCTTAGGGGTTACCCTTCGGGGTAATTATGGTGTGAGTATTATTATTATTATTATTTTTATTGAAAATATCGATTTTTGCAGTGTTTTTGACTGAAAAGATATACCTTTTAAACGTCTCACCGAATGACTATTTTAGAGATATTCGTGTTTAAAAGTTCAGAAACCTATTTAAATCATTATTGTGAGATTTTACTTTTAATATCCCATTAACGATGGAACATGGACAGCTAATGATTCTTTCACTCAAAATAAGACGATTGACATAAACATGCTTCAGTAAAATATTTTCCGTTTCCGAAATAGTGTATTAAAGTTGAAAATTATTACTTTATCAAAGGCAAGAAGTTTTATTATTATAAGGGACACATAAGTGTAGAAAAAACAATTACTTTACTTTTGGCAGTGACGTAGGATGTGGAACTTTTTTTTTTTTTTTTGGGTTCTGGGGGGGTTTTTTTTTTTGTTTTTTTTTTTGATTCCTTTTGAAGATATTGGTTGTTTTTTACGTAGATCATGTACCTCGATACCACTTTATCAAAAAACCCCCTCCCCCTTTTCTCACGATATTAATTTAGTTTTTTAAAGTTATTTTGAATTTTCTTGTAGATATTGTATAAAAAAACGGGGGGGGTCCCTTTTACCCCAAGTTTTTTTAAAACCTTTTACAGGCGGGGACTTAACCGGGACGGTTCGCGACATAGGGGGAAACGTGGTGAAATAAGAAAGGATGTGAATTAAGGAATTAGATCGATGTACTTTATTAACTTGAAATCCCATAGAGTGGATGATTTTCGAGATACAAACACTTAAAGCACTTGCCAAACTGCAAACGTGCAAGAAAAGCATGTACAAACACCTAAAGGTTGATACATTTTCTTTCAAATTTTTGGGAGGATTTGGGAGCATGTTTCTAATATACTATACCACTAGTTTTATTTAACTCAACTTATGATGTTTGTTTTTCTCTGGTAATTTGTTTTGTAAATCTTGTTGTAAACATTGTTGTTGCACTGAATACTTGAAGATATCACTAAAACGGTCAATCGTAGCGACATTTATTAAGGATATACCTCTTACATATAAATTTAATGCTATATTTATATACTTCTACCAATAAACGATAGAAGAACCGATAGTTTCAATAAAAACAAATATTCTAAGGCGCAAAAAAAACTTACGCCATTTTTTATATATTCAGAATGCTGCAGATTGCCCTTCACAATCTACATCGAAATGATGACAAATTAAAATTCTTGTTCTTGTAAAAAAAATCTTGTTACTTACGGAAATCGAAAATAAAATTATAACCTTGACATGGTTACCAATATACAGGTAAGTTTGGTCAAATAGTAACATTTTTACCTAAAGAATCTCTAGTTTCGCCATGGAACCTTAATAATGAGACATCCTATATGATCGGTACTGTCACTCATTTTTACTAATGCTAATTTTAAAACTTTAAAGACGCACTGGATACGTTTATTTTTACTTCATTTACACTTTTACACTTGGATTATTTGCAGACTAGAATGATTACTGTTAAATAATCAAAATTGTCAACAGATTATTTTATTAGCCCGGTAACTACAAAAACACATCTGCAGGAGCTGTTGAAAAACTTAATTAGTTTATTTGACCCACCTATAGTCTTATTTACTAACAATAAGTATAAATTACTATAATTTACATAATTTAATAAAAAGAGCAAATAGTTTCCAACTTATGGCAGAAAATTTGACTTTCTGTTATATTTTTAGGGCTTTAATGATAAACTTTTGTTAAAGGTACGCCAAAAGGTAGGCCATGTTTAAAAACAAGTGAATCTAGCGAAGTCTACCAATCGCAGTAAATTATGCAAAACATGTCTAATTGAATTTCTTAGCTTCACTCGTCATTATGTGACAGCACTGTTCCCTGACTTTTTAGTAACCTTGTATAAGTATATTGTTTACGTGTAGATATGTTTTCGATGTTATCGAATATCATTTATGGCTCTGGAAAGACATTTATATCACAAGGCCTAAAAGTATAATCGCAAAACGATAAAGATACCCCACATATTAAGCTACATAAATTGTTCTACGTGACGTCCCTCCTCATTTAAACACTTTTGGCACCGCTTTAGAACTAGATTGACTACTCTTCTCAATGTTTTTCACTTATTATATCCAAAGTAAAAAAGTGAAACGAGAATCTGAGAATACTCTATTTGTGGGTAGGAGAAACTCAAATGTTGTATGAATCTACAGCTAAAAGTTTCCGAGATTCAATCTACAATAGAAAAGTGTGTGCAATTTATGCGGTTCAACTAACCAGTGACTGTCAGTTCTCAGTAGGGTTCGGAAAGCGTGCTATAACGCAGAGTTGGCCTCGTAATCCATCATGTCATTGACAGAAGGATATATGAGAGACCAAAAAGGCAGGAGTAAAGATGTGTTAATAATGTACATACCATCGTTTGTGTCATTCAGAAACACCGACTGTCTTCATTGCTCAAGCTTACGTTGCCACAACCAGTAGTCTTTCTGCAGTAGTCCTTCAGGTTGTAGAAGGAAAATGATCGTTCTACATCTACTAAAGTTAAAGGTGCAAATTCAAAATAAGTCACATGGGCAGAGAATGACACACCACGCACACAATTTTCACGAATTCTGCACAATACAATTGCTTGTATCACTAACAGTTGTTTGTTGTCACTAACATCAGTGCATTATTTTTTTTTACATCTATAGAGAACTTTATTGTAGGTATACATTAATTGTGTAAGGGCTTTATGCATAAACGAAAATAATAATCAGCGCTGAACGAGAGGCCAATTCCGACGACGGTTATTTCCGGTAGGAAAACGTAAACGTGAAAAATCTCCTGAAGAGAGGAGAAATGTCCTGAATAGAGGAAGAGTAGTAATACGTGCATTGGATACTAGTATTTCTATACTTGGAGCCGTTCTTTGCAAAACCCGTTTTCTAGCTATCAATACCGGGGGTGAAATACCTGAAACCCCTAAAATTCGTATCAGACCATTAACGAGTTTATTACCGTAAAAATCTGTTGTTTCGTCCACTGTTAGCCTTAGAAATTTATTGCATATGTCTTCTTTGATATTTCCCATGACATGTTGATATGTTTTCTGTAAATATGTTTTACGCAATGTATGGCTAGTAGGCAATGGAAAATTGGATATATATATTTGCCAAAAAAAAACATCTAAAAACATCTAAAGTGAATATTGTCGACCTCGTTCCACGAAAGCCTACATGCGCAAAACATTATGCACAAATCAAACGAAAATTACTATTCTTCTACAACAGTACAAGTAATATTTTGTTGATGGATATTCAAATCTAAATGTCTTTCACACTCTTGGCGTCTACGAAATATATATCGACGATTGCATGGAATACATAAAATATATGATTTGTCTATTGTAAAATCTTCGTAATTTTCAATAATTTTTTTCAGTCGGTTCACAAATGGTAACGACTGTGCTATTATTGCAAAAATCCACATAAAATCAGATAATATGTAAATACACTACACGAACTCTAAAAGAAATACGTACACGGTGCAAAACACGTATGAACACACATTTATTAGTTAATTACTCATGATATATAAAATGATTTTAAAAAACTCGCCGTTCTACTGTTCGTACGCACACATTGAGCTAACTTCCAATACTAAATTTCGACAATGGAACGCTCGCTATATAGATAAATTGCATATAGCGAATCCCATTACGTATTACCAGGCACGGTCAGTGGCGTATCTATGCATGGGTAAGAAATACACACGTACATAATTTACAAGGCGCTTAAAGAATATGGTTTATACTTTAATTATCATAGAGTTGTATAGTGCCGACCCTGCGCTGTAGCACACTTTCCGAACCCTAGTTCTCAGTGATGTGAATGCTCTCGCTTTCTTTTCTCCTTTGCTTGGCCGCGACGTAAAAAAGAAAGTTCCGCGATTTCTACGCACAATACACACAAATCTTAACCTGCAACTATATCGATCGTGTCAGCGTAATGTAATATATGTATGTACGTATACACAAGCGACGAAAATAGTAAAATGAAACTCCCTCACAGTTCTCGCACCGTTTATTCCTGTTCGTATATACACACGGTTCAGATATGCTCAGATATAAAGTGGCAGTGATACCCACCACAACTACGAAATTTATTCGATTCAGTGAATGGAAGTAGTCTGAATATACGAGAGGATCAACAACCTTAATTGGTAAGTATCCAATAGTTGTTTAAGATGTAAACGGAGATCGTAGTAGATATTATTCGATGTATAATCGCGCAATAAAAAAATATTCAAATAAAATCAGGTTTGAGAATCTTCTTGATTAAACAATAGGTACAATATCATGTCATTAATATGTCATTAATATGCATTTGTGATTTATTCGGATTAATTTCAGTCAGTACATTTCATTTTCTTGGTGATTTTATGAGAATTCTAAACATCCCTGTAAACAATACATGTTTATAAAGCATGTTCAGGAACTGAAAGATAAACATGTTATACGTTGATGTAGCTACTCCTAAATAGTAGTCAAAAGTTCCTAAGTCAAAAAGCATTTTTCAGGATATTAAAATAAATTACGTTAAATAAATTAATTTAAGTAATTCTTTAAAAAATAGATGCAAGGAGTAATACATGAAATTTGAAATTTTTGTACCTACCCTCGTATACAGGGTGAGTCATAAGTAATAGTATACCGGATGGCTTAGGAGGTCGGGCCTTACATCTTGAAAACTAATGGATGGATTTTTCTGAAACTTTTTTTTTCGGGACGTTAATACTAGAATTAATTTAAAATTAAGTAAATAGTAAACCAAGTAAATAGTACACGCTGCATATTTTTACATATTTGGATTCTACGCATCAAAGTACACGCAATCTAAGTGTCAAATCTCGCTTTGGCGGTGTAATTTTTTTTTTCAATTTTTTTCATAAAATTTCATTAAATTTTCTACATTTACTTCAAGCTCATAAAAACCGAATTTACATCGTTTAAATCCTTATCAAATGTCCAATTGAAAACAGAGATGGCCCACTAGATGTTCTGTTTGAATTAAATAATTTTTTTTTAAATAGGCAGAAAGCTGTTATGAATTAACTTTATCTTCAATAAAATAAAAACAAAATATATTATATATAAGACGATTACGTTTTATGGATAATATCAGATACTTTTTGAGTACTTAGAGCAGTATAATGATGATGAATACTCTCTCTATGATGAATACAAAAATTTAAATAGTTCAATTGTTGATAATAACCAAGATACAGGGTGTTAAAGTTTCGTAGTAGAGATTTTTTTTTTTGGGGGGAAATTTAAATATGTTCACTATTGTTTCAGAACATAGCGCCATCAATTCGTTTTTAAGGCACTTTTTGCGCTTAGTAACTGATTTAGGTACACCTAGTTAAAGTCGGTAGGAATAATCGGTTTCGAGATAGTCGCATTTGAAACAATCTTGCTAGTCGGTCTAATCCTGCTAGTCTAATAATCGGTTTCGAGATAGTCGCATTTGAAACAATCTTGCTCATTCTGTATAGACCAGAATATTTCGCTGCCCCCGAAAATTGACTGGTTCTTCTTATGAATTCTGCTTGATGAATTATGCGTTTTTTTTTATAAATAAATCAAATCAATAGGATTTATAATAAAGGTGCTAGATGATATCAAAGTTGTCAGGGGAATCAACTTCAAAGCAAAATAAGAATATCAAGCCCATTTTCGGGGTCAGTCATATACATATTTTGATATGAATATACAGAATGCGAACACTATTTTGAAATATTTTGTGTATAGAATCGGCAAGACTCTTTCAAATGCGATTGTCTCGAAATGATTACTCTTACCGACTTAAAACTAGGTAGTATACATTTTTTACGTAAGAAAAGTAGGTGAACTGATTTTTGAATAGTTGAATCTATATTCCCGCCCCAAAGCACTTATGGCATATTAAAAAAGCATGATGAACCTTAGGTGGCCCCTTCTATTAGTGATATCAAAATTTTAACACCCCGACCTGAGGAATCAGCTGTTGCACTATGTAACATTACTTATGACATGATCCACACTATATAGAGTATAAGACGTTCCATCAGATTTTAAAATATACTCTATAAAAAAGGAGTTAGTAGCAAAATACCCGAAGTTTTAAACAAAATGTTTAAAAAGGAAGAGTTTCCCCAGAGGACATCGAAAACAACTTTTCTATGTATATTTTGATTTATGTAATGTTATAGAGTAACTGTTAATGTTGGGCAGTTATCTCTTGGAAACCCGAGTCGAAACCTTAGGCGAATTTACCTACGTACAACAAAAGTTGTACGTAGGTAAATTCGCCTAATGATGACAGAACAATGCAGCATTTAACATTTTAATATTCGTTGTTATACAGTACGCAGATCCAATGTTGCCGTGTTGTATTACTTGACATTTGTTAACAGTTTGAAATTATCTGAACCTTCTTGAAGTCTTTTCTGTGATTCAAACTTTCATCTTCCATTGAAAAACGAACTGTTGTTTTCAGTTTCCGTTTGCGAAATATTAAACAAGTGCTGCTGCTAAATACGCTATTTTGAAAAATAACGAGACAATTGCTGCTTTTAACAGCTGTTAGAAAGGTAATTTAAATGGAAAATTAAATTATTGATTTAAACTGAAAAAGAAAGTTCAGTATATTGTGTAGTGTGTAGCAGCAGCCCTAAACTTGAGTATTTCTTGAGTAACTCTATTTCACAAAAAACAAAAAACAGTGAACTCCTGCCAAGAAGGTTATAAATACTGTACCACTGAAAACAAGTGCTATTCGTAACATTTATAACAATTGATATCTATATACAAAAAAAAAAACATTATTTCTAACCGATTGGTGTTTGTGAGGGATTTTATATATACACACTGTCTCATAAAAAACGGCCAAAGCTATAACTCTGTGAATATTTTAAATAAATTTTTGAAAATCTGGAAATTTATATTTGCCTAAGGGGAGCTCTTTTTTTAGCATATAAAACATGGCGGTACTACTTCCATTATTCCCGGAAGTGACCTCATTGTCATTTTTTTTAAATGACACTCTGTATATTTTTTTCGATATTTCCACTAAGTGTAAAATTTCCTTTCCGATGATGTATCACAAGTCGATATTTCACCCTCAACAAACCCCTAAAAACTTAATTCTTCCTGGGGTAAGATATATTGCAATTATATTATCGAATGTGCCCTGGAAAGTAAATAAATGGATTGTAATAATATTAACAAACAATACAAAAATATAAAAACCACCAGCCTATAAATATTGTTCAAATTGACGGACACCTTGCTCACTACACACTTAGCATCTCTTTCTTACTGCATTCGCCACATTCAGAATAATATTATCGGGTATCTGCCGACAAGGATTGATAATTATCTGCTTAAAATTTCCACATTTTCCGGTCGTGATAAATAAACAATATCTTGAAAATAACCCCATAACCAAAAGTCCAATGGGGCAACGTCTGGCGAACGTGCAGGCCATCGAATTGGTCCAGATGTTCCTATACACTTTCAGGCAAATTTGTCATTTAAATAATTAGTATTTAATCTGGCATTATGGGCAGGAGCCCCATCTTGTTGAAAATAGATTGTGTTAAGCGTTGCAAGGGGTAATTCAACATGAAAATTTTCAATTTCGTTGGTCAACAGTTGATAGTACTTTTCACGATTTAGCACGCCATCTATGAAAAATGGTCCAATCAACATATCCCCCAAAACACCCCACCACACGTTTACACTAAATCTTATTTGAACATTATGTTCAACAATAATTCGTAGATTTTCCTAGCCCCAATATCGATGAATATTCCTATTAAAAATGCCACTGCTGCTAAAGGTACATTCATCTTTCCAACTAATTTTTCTCGGAAAAAGTGGATCCACCATATCTGTGGATCGTCATTATCTTTCACTTGTTGCGGTATGTATGGCTTGTATTTATGCTTTTTAAGTATATCATTAACAGTTCGTTTTGATGAGCCAATGTTGCTGGCTATTTTTCTAGTCGAAGTCCTTGGATTTGCTTGCGCAGTAAGAAGAACATTTAATTCGACCTCTTCTTGAAACTGACGTACTGTATTAGGTGGTTTTTAGCACCATAGGCTCTCAAATTGTTTTCAAGTCTTGCTAATTTGTCAAGTGTTTGTTTCTCTATTCGGAAACCTTTCTCTATAAAGCCGCACCGCTTGCCTACTGCTTTTATTTTGCATTCGAAATACACTTTTTGTAATGTCATCAGTTACATGATTATAATTCATTTTTGGTTTTGTGAATTCTGATAAATCACTAACCAAGATGCGACAACCAACAAGACTATCAGAGAAACTGTAAAAATTATATTAAATGTCATTTTGTTGACAACTGTGTTTGTTTTTGTGTTTCATGGCACATTCGATAATTTATCTGACCCCAGGAAGAATTAAATTTTTAGGGGTTTGTTGATGGGGAAATATAGACTTGTGATACATCTTCGGAAAAGAAATTTTACACTTAGTGGAAATATCGAAAAAAATATACAGGGTGTCATTTAAAAAAATGACAATGAGGTCACTTCCGGGAATACCGGAAGTAGTACCGCCATGTTTTATATGCTAAAAAGAGCACCCCTTAGTCAAATATAAAATTCCAGATTTTCAAAAATTTATTTAAAATATTCACAGAGTTATGGCTTTGGCCGTTTTTTATGAGACAGTCTGTATATATTTTAAAAATTTCAAAACTCGTGTGCCCCTTTGTAACTATTTTGCTAAAACAAACTTCCTGCTATTTTTTGTACTTACATATTTATGCGCCAACCAATGTATTTTAAAATATGTAAATTTTTAAAATTATTTCTCTTTTTAATGTTGAAAAAATAAATTATTTAACAATACATAGACACAACGATTCCATTTATATGCTAGTCAGAATGATTTCTAAATACTGAATAATTTTGTAATAACGTGGAATAAGTGCTCTCTAAAACTTAAACACGTGTTTGATGACGTGCATCGGTTTTTATTTTGTATGAAGTGTAGCTACCCTATAAGAATTTCATATTTACATTTGAAAGTATAGAACTACTTTAAATAAGTGTATAGTCCTTCTATTTTTAATTGAAAATTATAAATACGCAAGGGGAATAAAAAAAGCGGTGCAACTTTATGATTTCATGGGCGTGCATATATTTTTTTATAAATTTAAAAATTGTGAAATAATTTTTTTCATTCAAATCAATATAGGAGATTAAAATTAGCCTGCATACAAAATTCTTAATATTTGTAATATAAAAAACAAACAGAAAAAAGCGTTCTTAAAGTAGAATTCCTAATGTCGTAAACCATTTTAACGACGTCGTAAAAACTTTATGGCACAGTGGACCGAATGAGTTATTACGGAATATATTATATACTAAGCAGAATAGTATAATGGATCGGCATTTCGCTGCTGGCCGGTGGTAACACGTTTTTTTTTTTTTTTTTTGTCCGGCAATTCTAAACGCTTTATTTTAATGCTAACTAATATACATATATGTTTTAATTTATAATTATTTCCAAACTAGCTTTCTAAGAACGTCACGAACTAACAGTTTACTGAAGTATGAAGTATACTTGTATAGTGAGCTTAGCAATTTTAGAAAATATATCTGACATCCTTGCTTTTTTCACCTATTTTCAATTTAGAATGGAAATTGTATAAGTGGTTTTTCACATACAACTACTTTAAAGTTAACATGTCTATTAAAGCTTAATTTGTTCTTGACTAGGCTAAGTACTTTTTTAATGTATGTACACAATTTAATAAGTTACTCTTGTGCACTGTGCCAAAAAAATTTATGTTGCCTTGGTAATTGTCGAGACTTGAAAATTGGACTAATTTATGTTCAGTTCAATAGCTTAATATTAGTTAACACAGTAGACTGCAGAGTATACTTTGACATCTACTTTGACCACGAATAATCCACTTTGAAATTATATAAATGTTTAATATATACTAAATGTTTAATATTATAATTTAAAGTTACTGCATATTATGTAAGTATAACTTTTTTGTTAGCCGCATTTCAAAATAATATCTATATTTTACTAGATGTTCTTAAAATAATAAATACCTACTTCAGTGTTATTTGTTTCCTCAACCTCTCGGCATATATCTATTTCTTCTACAGACTGTCATGCTTCATTTGTAAAATAATTTTTTTTCAAAGTAAGATAAATTGCTTTGTTGTGCGTTACAATGTACATACATATATTATAATGACGGTCATTTATGCTGTGATGATAATATAGATACATATATATTAAGTTGTGCAACAAACGAAAACCGCTTAAAACATTCTATATAAGGGGGCGGTACATTTAATATAAGGTTAAAGCTATTTAGCCAGAAACACCAATGGCGTTACTATTTGCTAGACCGCCCTTTTTTGTTTGCCATGCGGCTTTCGCCAGTTGTTTTAGTGTTTCAACAAGTCTTTTTCGTCTATGTTAAATATTTGTTACTTATCGTACAAGATGTTTTTGAAATATGGTCAAATTCAACCTTAAAATTCGCTATTATTTTAAATTCAACACTCTATGTATATTAAAATTCGCCACTATTTAGAACGCAACACTCTGTATCTGTTTACACCAAACAAAAGCTGCATTCTTCCACTTTCCAAAAATGTATAGTTTGTTACACTTTACTTTCAAGATGAGCTAGTAAACAAAATTAATAGAACAAAATTAAAGAAAAATTTACTTACTTCTAAAATTTAAATTAAGAAGTGTCTGGAAATGTTTTTTTTCATTTCTTGAATTTGATTATTGCTAAGAGACTTTCCAAAATTAAACGTGTGGAGTGCGATATCCAAACAAAACAATGTATGGTACTTTCTTTTTCAATGGAGGAACAATTACTGGCAGAGTTTATACGAACACCGATGTTGCAGATTTATTTCTACCCTCAGTTGGAGCAAAATCAAAACTGCTATACGGTATTTTTTCAGTAACATGGTGCATTATTCGTTTCAGTAACATATCATTGTTCGTTTCTTGTAAGGAATTTTGTAACAGAAAGCTTTGAACATGGGCTTGGGAAGAGGTGGATAGGAAGTGCTGGCCAATTGAATGGCAATCTCACACTCATCAGAATGAACAGTGCCAGATTTTCTTGTGTGGGGTATATTAAGGATATATGTTACAATCTCATTCCGCAAATCCCTGAAAAGTTACACCGAAACATTGTCAGCTATTTTCAAGGGATTACTCCAGAAATTGAGTAATTCATTTATTATTTTTATACTTAGATTTCAGAAGTGTATAGATGTATATGTTAGGCACATGGAACATGTACCAAGACATTTAAGCTGTTCTGTTTTGGTTCATTCGTATATTTTTATTTTTTGATTTAACAAGATTAATATTTTTTTAATTTCACCCTGTTGGTTTAAAAATTTCAATTGTTGTTCCTTTTAAAGTAACATGAAATAAACGATATGTTTTTTAAAAAGTACAAAAATACTTCATTTATTTGTGTTAAACATAATACGGGTGTTCCAGCCAATTTCATTGTACTTTTATGTTTGAATTAAGCATACTCAAAATCTTCCTGTATGGTATGTAACAAATATTTAACATAACATGTAAAAAACTTTTGAAAAAAGTAAATAAACTGGCTAAAACCACATCATTGTAAGTTCACTCTGTAAGAGATATTTACAGTCAAAATGGGTTAGAATTTTCTGGGACGTCCAAACACAATGTTCTTAGAAATTAAATTACCACCCATTTTTAAAGTAAAGTGTAACAAACTATACGTTTTTGGAAAGTGGAAGAATGCCGCTTTTGTTTGGCGAAATATACACATATACAGGGTGTTGTATTCAAAATAGTGGCGAATTTCAACGTTGAAATTGACCTTATTTTTTAAATTTTATTTTAAAAATACCCTGTAGGACAAGTAACAAAGTTTTAACATATCGCGAAAAAAAAACTGTTTGAAATAGTAAATAGACTGGCGAAAACCTCAGCCTTGTAAGTTTACTCTGTCAAAAGGTATTTACGATCAAAAAGGGTCAGAATTTTCTGGGACGTCTAAAACACGTTGTTCTTAAAACTTGAATTACTAACCCATATTGAAAGTAAAGTGTAACAAATTATACATTTTTGAAAATCGGAAGATTGCTAATTTTGGTTGATGTAAACAGATACAGGATATCGCGTTTAATATAGTGAATTTTAACGTCGAAGTTGACCATATTTCAAAAACACCCTGTAGGACAAGTAACAAATTTTTAACATTATATGAAGAAAGGTATTTGAAATAGTAAATTGACTGGTGAAAACCGCATCCTTCTAAGTCCGCTCAGTCAAAAGATATTTACTATCAAAATGGGTATAAATCAAAACATTCGGTATAAATCAGATACAATTATTCTTATCTTCATCAATTATTTGCACCACAGGAATAAAAAACGCAGTTAAACATATGCATGAAGTTTGAAATAACAATGGCTATATTAAAACGACGAAGGGCAAACCAGTTCTGCATTATCATTGCATTAGATAAATTCTTATTTTACAAGGCCTTAATAATTTTCTTTCCTTTTACCGAGCGATTGCAAGTTTTACATAATACATATTTCTCGACTTCATAGCTACTACATTTACTTCCTTGTCTACGTTTATCCAGTGTAAAAATTAAAGTATACCTACTAGATATACAAAATATTTGAAGAGTTCAAATTTTCAGATTAGCGAAAAATATACTAATATTATACTAAATAATTCTTATAAGTTTTATTCTATTGTTTGTTATCCTATTTGTACGCCCCTTTTTATTCAAAACGTTATTTAAATATCTTCAAGAAGACTTACTATTCTTATTAAGGGGGTCCTCTAGTTACTCTTTTGTCTTATAAAATACCTCGGTTCTGTTTTTTCGGTTGTTTTTACGGCTTTTCCAATATTTTTTACGGGCACACCATCGAAATAATAAATATCATTGTTTTTACATAGTCTTTATTAACATTTAAATGAGCTTTACAAATTTGTTGAAGACAAAATATATAATAGAATCAAAGTTATAGTGGCCGACAGGAAGACATCAAGTGAAGGAGGTGCTTGACGGTGACCAAGATCGCGGCTGTTTTGCTTATCTGAAATCAAACAACCAAACGGCATTTTAATCTTCAATTTAAGACTAGCGATTGAACTAGAATGAATTCTAAATTACAAAAATTAATTTTTTTATATATTTGAAAATTAAATTCTATTTTTAATTAAATAAAATTAAATTAAATTAAATTAAATAAAAGTTTCTCGCTCGTAGAAAAAAAACTATCGAAGCAATCATGATAATCCTAGTTCAATCGCTGGCTTATATCATATTAAAGATGTTGTATACATTTGAACAAGATCGGTGCAGTAGTTTCTGAAATATCGTGGTCACCGTTTTGAAAAATAGTGTTTCGAGAAAAACGCGTTTCAAAGTTCGCGCATGTGATTTATAATCAAAAATTTATCTCACCGTCAATCTGCTATGCCTGGACCATACAGTAGGCCTTCCTCTTCTTCTTGGAAGTCACGCAGAGCTGCTCCGTCTTCCCTTTTCGCGATTCAATATAATGGAATATCAATATAATGGTCAACGCCGCTCGGCTTGGCGGAGCAGCGTTGCGCGCGCTCGGTATACCTGCTCCATTCCAGGGCCGTAACTTGTTAACCACTTCGTATATCGAAAAATCCTTTGGCACACATTTTCTACACATGTTGTAGATGTGATTTATGAAAAAAAATCGATTTTTTCGACCAGAGAAACTAGAGGACCCCCTTAAAATATCGTTAGTCGGCATTTCTTATTGAAATAATCACGTGTAGCTTTAATTGTTATAAAAATTTCATAGTCTTGTTATGTATTCTATTGCTGTAGAGCATTGAAATGAATCATAAATACATATTAAGATGTCGTTTTAGATTAACATAACTGTTGGTCAAAAACGATTATGAAATCAAAACAATCCAAATTTGATTGTTAATGTCTGTCATCATTATTAATGACTACTGACAATTTTAGTTTCATTCATTACAATTTTCGAAATGGCATGGATATTGCATAGCTAATCATATGCAACAAACATAATTGGTACTGTCACAATTTAGAGAGTACTCGACTGTAGTGTAGTCGATACATGAAGTGACAGCTGTCCCGTACTTCGCAAAAATAGTTATATATTCAATTACTAAGAGTGCACGTAGATACACGAACAGCTTCCCTTGATCTTTCCAAATAATAAAACAGTGTGTTAATCAATTGTCACAGAAATTCTCGAAAGTGGGCGTGGTCGAACGTCGTGTCAGCGGCAACAAAGTTTTCAAGATATAACGTCAAATTACGTTACAAACGACATTATACTATAAGATTACCGCTAACCATACTCACTCCCACTCCTGCTTTACACTGCTAAGCTAGAGGAGACAATTGGTTAATATAATTGTACCCACTAGTTCTGCAATCTTAATGGAATTGTCAATTTTTAGTAAGGTCGTATGTCACTAAAATTAATAAATACTGAAAACTTTACGATTGATTGATTGCGGGGGGGGGGGGCGCCGGCCCTGGGCCCTAAGGGGTTGCTTTTTGTCCCCCATTGTCTCGTTTTCCTTTAGTCCCGTTAGAATTTAAGGACGGTAATTTTCTTTGTTAGTTCGAATCCTGGTCGTGTCAGCGTTTTTTGGGGGGGGTTTCTTCCCCCTCTTCCGCACCTTCTGCAATGGGTTTCACCCCGATGTTATAACGTCACATTACTTACCAATGGTTCACCAATGACATCTGCCACGTATACTCTAAGACTTTCCAGGCTGACCATATTTTTTTTTTTTTTTTATAACCCTCCCCCCCCCCCCGGGCGGGGGGGGCCGGGCCCGGGGGGGGGGCCCCCCCCCCGCCGAAAACTCCCCCCCCCCTTTTTTTTGGAAAGAAGGCCGGCCCTTTCCTTCCCCAGGGCTTCCGGTGCCCTCTCATCCACTTGGGTGACTGTTGTCTTCCACTCAGATCTGTCTTTAACTATAATGCTGCTAAGCTCCCAGGGCTTTGAGTGCCTTGGTGTCAGAGAGAGCCTATTTGAAAGCCCCTAGCCTCCGACGCAAGTGGATATTAGTAATTGCACCCACTAGTTCTGCAATCTTATGGAATTGTCAATCAGTTTTCGGAAGATTAGTCAGCCAATTCGTCGTTTGAAGTGTCATTAAAATTTTTTTTTTTTTAATAAATTCTTACGTCCTGGGTTTTAAAACTATAGAGTTTTTCGCTTTTTTTGTTTTATGTTAAAAATAAAACCACCTAACTCGTTTTTTCTTACTATATAAAGCTTTTTCAAGCTTTAACAATTTAGAGGTGGAAATCTAGAAAGGCTTTGTCTTTATTCAACCATCTCGGGTTTTTGGGAGGTCCCAAATACAATCTGAAGTTAGATTTTAATAATTCAAGATGGTACCCAATATGGCGCAAAATCAATAATTATGGGATAAAATATCTATCCATTTGTCCTCTGCATCATTGATTACGATCTGGGGGTCGCTAATAACAAATATGATCTTAGATTTTTGGAATTCAATGACTGATTCAGTTGGATGGATTCAAACTGGTGCAATCAAGATTCCAGTTGATAAAAGGAATATATATGAGCTATTTGCTTAGGAAGAGCATTGTTTTCATTTCGTTGCCGTATTGAGAAATGTTCATATAATGTGTCAAAATAAATTCAAAATAACAAAACGTGTTATTATCACTTGACTTTACCATGTGATGAATATTTTTCGTTTTGGTGACATTTGCAGTATCATTACGTGATAAGCAATTTCAATCGATCTCAACAAATGATGGTTTCCGAAAAGGAATGGAAATTTTGATAATATTGATGAAAACAAGTACTCAAGAGTTCGTATATCGTGATTTCTTTTTTCGACCTCCATCTTGAATCCGCCATTTTAAATTTTAAAAATCTAATGGCAGATTCGTGAAGAGAAATATCAAAATTTACTAGGACTGTTTTTTCTATTTTTTCAATCATTTCTAAGTTAAACGATTGATTTTTTTCGTGAAGTGGAAAAAATTACCATTAGCGTTACCCTTCCGGACGGGAATCCAGTATACTGGCTCGACCCATGATCAACACTTTACCCATGATCAATCTGTAATATAAGATTTTTTTTATGCGTCTTCTTAGAGGGATCATAAGATAAGCCCCAAATGCACGTCCTCTAAAGGTTAATAAAACTGCAATTGCTTGGCGTGTACCTGATGCGTCATTTGACTTGAGACAGCGATGTATTTCGAAAACGGTTCATTTTCTAACGGAGCATTCATTTAATTTAAAAAATTCCGATATAAACTTCATAGGTATTGACAATATTCCACCCGATTTATCGCAAATGGTGATACGTGGGATGTTCGGAATTCTAAAGATACTGGCCAAAGAAATTCCACAGTCGCGGGAACATTCTCCAGAAGGTGCGTGTGGATCTACTGCCACTGCCGCTAAAACTGTAACTGGCGAGAACAATGAAATTATAATTCTAGCGTAATTGCGGTATATCCATATTGGTTTTCATTAAAAAAAATGTTGAAAACGTTGTAAACTTGTAAACGTTGTCAAGATAAAAAAACAATGACCACTTGGTTGATTCTCTAATATCAAACAACTTTTATTCGAAATAATTTGTTAGATAGTGCACCGTTTTCGAGATATATAGCTGTCTCAAGTTAAATGACGCACCCGTTATATAAACTTGAGATAAACCCAGGATAGAAGTACCGTGAGATAGAAAGAATGGGACCAGACTAAACTGGAGATACTAGACACCAAAATAGTATGATTGAGCTCACCATGCCTTATACCAATGTCGCTAGTTTAAGAGATCAAAGTTTAAATTTTATTCTGAAATTTTTCAATAATTGAGAAAGTTTTGATAGTATAAATCTAATACTTAGTATCTTTATGTTTTTATGATATGAGAATCTGTTGAGCCATGCGTAAAACAAGTCTAGAATCTAAAAGAACGCTCAATTCTACAGAGAAAATGTACTCTTGTCTAGGTCGTCTAAATCTATCGGTTTTTAAGTTATTTGCATTTAAAAGGTTCAATGTATTTTTGTTTATTTAAACTTTGAACACGCTGTACCTTTTAAACCAGCGACATTGATATAAGGCATGTTGAGCTCAATCATAATATTTTGGTGTCTAATATCTCCTAACTTCCTAACTTACCAAAATAATACGGTGAAACTAGCGCCCTCTAGGAGCAAAGTCAAAATAAGCTTAAAATTCGTAATTCTCACACCAAAAAACATGAAATTACCAAGTTTCAGATTTATGGTATCAAAACTTTCTTAATTATTGAGAAATTTCAGAATAAAATTTAAATTTTGAACACGCTGTATCTCTTAAACTAGTGACATAGGTATAAGGCATGTTGAGCTCAATCATAATATTTTGGTGTCTAGTATCTCCAGTTTAGTCTTGTCCCATTATTTCTGACTCACCCTGTATATAAGTCAGCATTTAGTGTTTCTCTACAGGTTAACATTTTTAAAGTCGTCACGACGATCACACGAAAATGTTGGAGCTTAAGTGGCCTGTTCTAGACCATCCGTCATACTAATTTCAAGTTGCATCATCCCCTTATTTTCTATTTCGATTGCACTTTAATGCATTCACTTACGTCCTCTGAAATTTTTTCACGTCAAAATCAGCAAAATGATTTTCCCCCAAGGTGTTATTTATCCTATCAGAATACCTGTTGTTTAGCATATCAGTCAGTTAACCTATCCTAGTATCCGTAATGAGAAGTATTTTTTCATCGCCTTCTAAATCAAAGTTCTATCCACAACTCATGTTGAACTAACTAGACGTAAAGAAGAACTTGCAAACAATACTCTTTTTTTTTTCAAAACCGACTTTGGAATTTTTCTAGAAGGGTCTAAGATCTTTCCACATATGCAATATTTTGTACTAATATATACTATTCTAATGTAAATGTGAAGACATAAAGAAAGCAAGGTTGTCAGATATATTTTCTAAAATTGCTAAGCTCACTTTACAATTATACTTCATAATTCAATACTGTTAGTTCGTGACGTTCTTAGAAAGTCAAGTTTGGAAATATTTAAAAAAATCATAGATATAAATTTATTAGTTTGCATTAAAATAAGGCGTTTAAATTTGCTGGAAAAAAATAATTATCCGGCAATGCTTCGCCGGCAACGCTTCGCTGCCGGCGAAGAGTTGGCAACGGCGTCCGTTTAGCCAGCCAGCCGTCGGTCAGCCAGATCCATTTGCAGTAACCCATTAGAGTATTGTGCTATTGCATTCAATCCAATGCGTTAGATATTTATGTGGTCCATTGTGTCGCAAAATGTTTTACGACGTCGTTAAAATGATTTATGACTTTTGGAATTCTTATTTATTTCCGCCAGTGAATCACAATTATTAACCAGTTTTTTCAGATTGTCTGGCTAAATGAGCATTATTTACAGAAAATTATATTACAAATATTAAGAGTTTTTTATGCAGGCTAATATTAATCTCTTATATGATTTGAATGAAAAAAATATTTCACAATTTTCAAATTTATAAAAGATATATGCACGCCATTGGGCGGCGTTAGCCCTCAAAGGAATTAAAAATATACGTCTTCACATTGAGTTTAGAAAGACTATACCTTTCTATTGATATCATTTTCGTTAGAATAAATCCACCAATGTAAAAGCTTTGTACGTTGAAAAGGCAACCTGGCCACGAAACATTGATATAGCAGTATATTAATTTAGCCAATTATATGAAATTGTAGGTCAAAATAATCTAAATAAAAGAGATAAAACTTATTAACATCGACACAACCATTCTCTGGATACAATTAAACAATATTCTTTATGTTAACTTTATAACTCAAAAAATAAAATCTTTTTATTTCTGTAATTTTTTTAAGGAAGAACCCTTTCTTCAAAAATGTATTTGTGGCCCTACTACAGTTAGACATGTCGGTGTAACTTGCGGACACCTTGTATAGAAATAATAACTTAAGCTAAATAAGTTTAATTATAAAAAATAATTCTCGTATGGCGTTTTACACACACAGCTATCAGCGCCACTTGTTGAAAGTAATTGGAAAAACATGTACCCATAATTAATTGAGGTTTCCTTGATATGTTATATAAAACGCAAATATTTTTACATACTATTTGTTACTATCAAGAAGACTAGAACTAAGGAGACCGAACTCCGGCTTTTCGCTGTATAACGCGACGGGCTCAAATATGTCCGCCTCCAGAGGCGCTGTAAACAGTAGTGTACCCTGGTTTCTACGGTATATAAACAGATATCTATACGTATACTGCGGTTCTGTACTAATCTGTGTGCGTTAGAGGTTAGAGTCCGTGTCAGTGTCCGTGGTGCGAATACATTTGACAGACGCTCGATATTTTTCATGTCAAAGGTCAACATCGCCCAAAAAATTAAGCTTTTCAAAGTCATTGCGTAATGTTTTAATAAATTTTCACGGTCAGTACTGCGCAATAGTCTGAACTCGTATAAAAGGGTAAGGCAAATTGTAGGTACCCACCCAGCACCTATTCGCTCCCTTTTCCCGTTAACTTGTGGGACTAATACTACTTTGCGCACGATTTTTTTTGGTCAAACATAGTGTATATTATTGTTTTCTGGGTATCTGACGAAAAAAAAACGCTAAAATTGCAAAAGTGGCTTATCTGAACAATGACCCTCAGAATATTTCATGTTACGTGCTTCAACGTTAACAATACAACAAAGGAAAATATTTCGTTTCATACATACATCAGTGATTTGAAATAACGTCCGGTTATTCGTACCGCTTCTTATATCACACAATGCAACACAGCACTTTCGAACCATATTTATTTTGTATGTATTTTTGCTAAAGCCAAACGGCATGTAAGCTTTGACAGCTTAATGATAAATATCATATAAAACCATAGCATGGTTTTCTATGATAATTTGAAAAACATTTAAATGTGGTCCGCCGCTCATCACGTGACATCGAGTACATTACTGTTTACAGCGCCTCCTGGAGGCGGACAGATTTGATCTCAGATACCGAACGAGTTCGGTCTCCTTAGTTCTAGACTTCTTGGTTACTATAGAGCTTTCCAAAAATATTGGATGAAATTCATAAAATCGTCATGGATTTGTTTTCAGAAAATACAGGTATTGAATTTTTACGGCCATTTGTTTTAATAAGAACCCCTTTTTTATGATGGAACTGGAAAGAGCTCATTACACTCACGTACATTATGGTAAATATCGATGTAAGTCACGTAAGCGAGTTTTTAAGGAAAGTATCATTATTGTCAATAACTGCTGGAAGTATGCGTCGTATTCCTTGACACATTCTTCCTTTTAAATCATTCAAGTTCACGAATCGAGTACCGTATATATTCTTTTTTATGTATCATCATAAAAATAATATAGGGCTGTCGGATCTGTCGATCGAGATGGTCCCTCAATTTTTCCTATCCACCGATTTGGGAACACCTCATCTAAATTGGCTCGGATAGAGGCTGTATATTATACAATAAGGATGATATAATTTTATGAAAGAGATCCTTGTGTCTGATGATGCCACCTTCACTTTGTAGGGCCATGTTAATAGGCAAAATTGTCTTTGTTGAGTTACGGACAACCTTCATTAGATGATAGAGTCATATTCAACATCATCAAATAATGAAGGTTTCGTGAAGCGTAGTTGTCGGTCCTTATTTCTTTGACGGAGTGTCCAACTGAGTCTCCAGCCCGATTGCCAAATCTATGTACAGGGTTTTTCCGGAAAGTAATATCAGTGAACTTTGAAAATGGTTTTTATTGGTTCTATTTGTACAAATATTTAGAAACTTTCCAAATACATTCCTCCTGCGTCCACATATCGGTTCCAGCGGGTCTTCCACGCATCAAAAGCCGCACGGTTGTCGTTTTCCGGAATCGCCTTTAAAGCGTCGGTGCAAGCCTTCTGAATGTTTTTCACCTACCTAAAATGCTGTCCTTTCATTGGGGTTTTGAGGCGCGGAAACAGAAATAAGTCTGGGGGGGGGCACATCGGGGCTGTAGGGAGGCTGGGGAACAACGGTGATGCTTGCCTTGACGAGGTAATCGACCACGAGGAAGCAGGTGTGCGAAGGCGCATTGTCGTGGTGAAGCTTCCAGGATTTTGAGATGTCTGGGCGGACGCGATTCACCCTGCGTTTCAGCCGCTTCAGCACCCCGATGTAAAACTTTCCGGTTACGGTTGTCCCCTGTGGAACGAACTCATGATGGACCAATCCCCGGCAATCAAAAAAGACAATCAGCGTTCTCTTGATCTTTGACCTGGACATCCTGGCCACAATTTCGTGAACAATGGTTTTCGTAATGTCTAATGTTTCGGAAATTAAACGGACACTTAGACGACGGTCAGTGTTCAACAAGTCACGCATACGTTTCACATTGTCGTCGGAACTGGAGGTTGATGGCCGTCCAGCGCGGTTCTCGTCGTTGACATCTTCCCGACCTTCTGCGAAGGCCTTGTGCCACCGGAAAATTTGCCTGTCCAAAAGACAATCGACGCTGAAACCCTTCTTCAACATTGGAATGGTTCCCGCAGCACTCTTCTCCAGTTTCATACAAAACTTGATCGCCATCCGTTGCTCAAGCGAACATTTTTTCTTGCACCGGGTCACTGTAACGACTCTCAAAGAACGAGTGATGCAACCGCTACAACGACCAGTAGCCAACTGATGCTTGTTGGATCTTGTTGCCAGATCCCCCCAATACAATCACGTAAAGCGCGGGCTGGCGCGTACAGTCTCGGGAAAAAAATTCACTGACATTACTTTCCGGACAAACCCTGTATGTATATCCTTAGATTATTTTTTGTGGAGATACTTAAAAATAATGGGATTCGGCCCATGAACTTTTGTTGGTTTAAGTAATAATATGACACGAAATGCGACAGATACCTTCAGATGGTTATTGATGTTGTCGTTCGCTGATGATGCGCTGTCAGACTGTCAAAGGGGCACAGTTGTAAAAATGAAATCATTAATTTGTGTTAATATTTCTTAATATTTTGTAAATTTTATTTTTTAACTTTAAAGTCGATTTCCAAAAATATTTGCTGTTGCAAACAGAAAAGTTCCAAAAAGTGCTGTTTCCAGTTCAGTCATAGAATTTCGTCATAGCTTTTTAAATAAATAAATAAATAAAATGAATCCTTAAAAACTCTATCCGCTGCGTTATGAAATCACTGTATTGCTGAGTAGTTCGTTTCAAAACTGTTTGGAAATTACTTCGTTGGATTAAATAGAATAGAATTCGGTATATATTTTTTAATTGCTGTCATTATACTTATATTAAAAACAGTCGGTCCTGATTTTGTATTGCCTTTGTTGCCTTGTTCAATTAATGTTTTTATAATGTCTTCCTCTGTCTCTGTTATAACGATTTGTTAAATATTTTGTTTCACTAAGAACTCTCAGTTTTAGGTTCTTTATTTGTAAAGTGCTTAACGACACTATTTATAATAAAAATACTTCCACGTATAATTTCTGACAAATAGACCGATAACATTTCTGTAGCTCAAACTAAAAATGTCGTTTCAGAACATTTTAGGCTATACAGGCCAGTCAATAGAGCTTTTTGACATGACACGATTGATACCTGAAATCCGACTACGGGATACTGTTAAGTTCAGTCCTTAGATGAAAACGTATATGAATTGGACTAGGAAATAGTTGCACTTTTTTTTTAATAACAAATTAGTGAAAAAAAATGGAGTTTTTTTCAGTTTTTTGCTTATAGAAGAAAAGCTATTGAAGCAATCACATCACATGTGATTGCTTCATGATGTAGGGAAAGTTGTAGAGAATTCAAAAAACCTTTAAAATGAAAAAAAAATCAAGTCAATCGGTACATTTTTCGCTGAGAAAACTCGGAAAAAAACGCAAAAATTACCTTTTCTTAATAAATTCGTAATTCGAGTATTTTTGAATTAGAAGAGTCAATATTGTGGGAAAATGTAGGTAATATCCCGAAGAATGAGTGTGCAAAAACTGGATTATGTCCGATGAATAGTTTTTTGCACAATAGTCGAATAAAGTTTTTTACATCGTATTTTGAATATTCCATAGAACGTCGAGCGATATATTAAATAACACTTTCTCGACAGATTCGGAAACTACAGAGTGTAAACTACAATTCGTCCATTTATTTTGTTTCATTTAAATGCCATTAAATTGGTGTAAAACGCCTCTGAACACCGCGCGAAATTTGCTCCCCCCCCCCCCCCAACCCAACTATACCACGCTCGGCTGTCAGCGCGCCGCCGAACATTTTGCGCGGTGTTCAGAGGCGTTTTACACCAATTTAATGGCATTTAAATGAAACAAAGTAAATAGACGAATTGTAGTTTATACTCTGTAGTTTCCGAATCCGTCGAGAACATGTTATTTAATCTATCGCTCGACGTGTTATAGAATATTCAAAATACGATGTAAAAAACTTTATTCGACTATTGTGCAAAAACTATTCATCGGACCTAATCCAGCTTTTGCACACTCATTCTTCGTGATACTACCTACATTGTCCTACAAGATTGACTCTTCTAATGCAAAAATACTCGAATTACGAATTTATTAAGAAAAGGTATTTTTTTTTCGTTTTTTCAGAGTTTTCTCAGCGAAAAACGTACCGATTGACACGATTTTTTTTTCATTTTAAAGGTTTTTGAATTCTCTACAACTTTCCTATTGGATACGATGTAATTGCTTCAATAGCTTTTCTTCTATAAGCAAAAAACTGGAGAAACTCCATTTTTTTCACTAATGTTTTATTAAAAAAAAAAGTGCAACTATTTCCTATACGTTTCATATACGTTTTCATTTAAGGACTGAACTTAAAAGTATCCCGCAGTCGGATTTCAGGTATCAATCGTGTCATAAACTCACCCTTTTTCGAGCTCTATTGACTGGCGTAATATAAGCAATACAAATTTTGAATCAGATAAAATTTTATTTTTTTTGTAATTCTATTAGGAAGCCTTCAAATTTTATTATATTTGTACACACTTGATATAATATTTTTTACTGTGTATATTGATTACATTTTCAATATTGCATAAGCATAAGCCAGCGGCTTTCGGTTTCAGTTCTTTACTTAAATATGCTTGTATAATAAACACGTTCTTAATAAGTATATAGAACTTATAGTTAAATAAATACGACGTAAATCTATGTATGTATACCTAAAACTCTTTGTTCCTATAATTACTTCGTACACAGTTAATATTTCTCAATCCCATTTCTACTTAATTGCATTTCTCTACCTACCTGTATACGTGTTTCAAATACAATTGCAAAAACTGCTATCGAAACTATAATGCTGGTAATTAACTAGCCATAAAATTATAGTACAAAAGCGTGTAGCATTTGCATTAGCAAAAGTAACAATTTACGTTGAAAAAGTAACGTATGATTTGATAATAAATGTACTAAAAACAGTTTTATAAATTACCCAATACCATTGCAATACATAGGAGTTAAACTCATAAAATTAATATATATGTTTGTGTGTGTTGTAAAGATACTGTGAGTACCGCTCTTATATTAAATTCATTTGGCTGGACTATATATTGAAATATAAAATCGGATTAGTAATGTAACTGAAGCATAAACGCATGAGAGATATTCTAGTAGGGACAACAAATATCATAATATTGTTTTAATAGAAGAAATATTGCATTAACGAATATCGATTTTCCATTACCATAGAAAAAAGTAAAACGTTATCAGCTAACTCTTATCATATCGAAACAACAACAGCACCTATAAAGAAGACCATACACTCCGGGATAAAATGCAAGCTACCAGCTCTGATTCTGTTACTAATAAACAGTTATTAGAAGAAATAATTAAAAGCAGAAACGAATTGAAAAATAGTATAGAAGCAAGTGAGGCCAGACTCCTTCTAAAAATCGAGGCAGCAAATAATCAAATAGCTGCATTAGAAAAAGAAAACCGTGAGCTAAAGAAAAGGATTGAGTAAATAGAAAACTTAAATCGGAAGAAAAACATAATATTGTTTGGACTAGAAGAGCAAACTGATATAATACCCCAATTTATTTGCCAAAAATTGAACAGCCTACTTGATATTGATCTTTGGGAATCTGATATCAGCAACTTATATACTATTGGGAAAAGCAAAACTCCTCCAATAAAGGTAGAATTTTCTAGTTATTTTAAGAAAAAACTTGGTGATCAAAAATTGCCACAAACTCAAAGGGAAAAATATTTCCATAGCAAACGACCTTAGTGTTAAGCAAAGGGAGGATAATAAAATTTTAAAAAAAACACCTACTTCTAGCCAGATTGGAGAATATAAACAAAAAGTGCTTTCTCAAAAACGGCAGACTTTTTGTAGATGGTAATTCCTATAGTGCTGAGGAACTTCAACAAATTGAAAGTGCTAATAACCTGGACGCAAAATCAAATAGTGCTCCTTCCACTCCAACCAAGGATTCACTTTCTGTTCCCGAAATTACTTGTCCAGACTTGAAGGCTAAACTTTTGAGGCGAAAAAATTCAGAACGAGAAGAAAGCCAGCGAACTCAGACTAAACCGACTAAAATTCAAACAAAGGATCCATCACAGCAGCCAGGAAAATCGAGAAATCTCCGCTCTGTAGCCAATAAGTCTTAATAAAAAATAGTAAACGAAATTAAAAAAAAAAAAAAAAATCACATAGTGAAACAAAATAATGGACAACTATATTCGAGATTATAATACACCAAAAATTATAAACATATCTGAGAATATAACAGAAACGAAGTTAATCCTAAATAAAAACAGAAACAGAAATACTCTTAATATATTTCATAATAATATAAGAGGACTACAAAACAATTTTGATGAACTGCAAGTTTTGATGGAAAGCTTGGATAACCGATTTGACCTTCTTTTTCTGATAGAAACTCGCAACATTTTTAACCTGGATGTTTTAAAACTTGAAGGGTACGATATTGTATATAATCAGGGAGATATAAATATATGTGATGGTTTGGTTGTTTATATACGTAATACCTTTAAGTACGATTTCAAAGTAGTGCATTTAGGTAGCATTAAGGCGATTGAAATGAATATTAATTTTGATAAGATAATAAATACACTTGCAATGTATCGTCCGCCATCAACATGTCCATTTGATTTTACTATGGAATTATATAACTATCTCAACAATAAAACAGCTAATAAGGATATAAATATTATAATAGGTGACATAAATATCAACATTTTTAACAATGATCCTTGGTGCGAAGACTATCTTAATATCTTACAGGAATTCGGCTATATATCAATGATAAATAAAGAAACTCGCGTCCAAGGTACTAGCCAAACATGTATAGATCACATTTTTATAAAAACAAAAATCTCACTTAGTAATTTTGTGCCAGTAATTTTTAAAACAACAATATCGGATCACTTTTCCATTCCTTTTCAGATATCCGAATCTGAAAAAAAAGCAATACCATCAAGATCAATTGTACAAAATATATATGGATGACAAAAAAATAAGGGAAGAGTTAGAAAAGGAAAAGTGGTCAGAGCTTTACCAAAATACTGATCCGGATTGTCAACTTCGAATGTAGTTTTCTATCAGACCCACGTTTAAAATCCGCTGGATTCGGCAAAAATTCACTAAACATACAATTTCAAGAATCTATAAATTTAATTCCACGTATTCCATGTCTATAACTTAGAGTCACGAAAAACTCAAGTATTAAATTTAATAAGGCTTGTATTAACATAAAAAAAAAATAAAAACTTTAACTAAAAAAAAAAATTTAAACACAAACGGAAACACCTCAAATACACTATAAATCAAATAAACATTGTAAAGGTACAAAATTGTCATTAGTCAAACAAATGTAAATTATTAGTATCTTCTTATAATAAAATACATAATATGTAACATCTAAAAATATGTTTTACATGTTTTTGTATATGATCATTCATTAATCAAAACTATTCAATAATCCGAATAGAGTCTGGCAAGGAGGTGTTTGGATTAAAGAGGTTTTTACTGTATTTCCCTTCCATTTTTTCTTTTTTCTAATAAATTAGAATTAGTTAAAAATTTAAATTCTGCATATAAAAAATTTTACGTGTATTTTTTGGATCACCTACTTTAAACATTTATAAAACCGTAAACCTGAAACTGTAATGCATAATTTCTTTCATTTTAGTGTTTCATCCCCTCAAGAAATAAAAAGAGCCAATATACACCATCTTAAAACATTTTCATGGTTCCTTAAACATTTTCTCTATGTTTCGTTCATCGAAACGAATAGCAATATGTTTTTGACTATGATTAGTGTATGCAATTGGCAATCGATTTTGGATACATGTTTATTTCTAATTCTTAACTAGATCCTTAGAAAGGGATAATATAATTGACGATCCTACTTTATGCATTAAACGCTGCTTGTTGATGTAGATTGAGATCCCAAATATATTCTAAGAGCTTATAAATAGACTCGAATGGAAGGTAAATACAGAAATTGAAAGACAAAGGAGAGTAACATACGTGAAAGTAAACCGTAAAAATAAATATCTCTCTCAAGCACCATACGAGGTGCGGCTATTAAATAACCGAACTGCTGGCGTAACTCTTTTTATTCGTTACTAGTTACAGTAACAAGTTTTTCGCCTTCAATGTACTCCTCTTGGCGATCGCTACACCGCTCCATACGACTTTTCCATTGTTGAAAGCAGTGCTGGAAGTCCATTTCTGTTAGCTGGGTCAGAACCTCCGTCGCTTTTGCTTTAACCGCTTCCACACTTTCGAATCTTGTCCCCTTCAGTGTCACCGTGTCTAACAAGCCTGGATCAGTGTCAACTGTCAACAAGTATTCATGCAAAATCTGGCCGAAAAATTTCTTTGTCGGTTCTTGTTATTCCAGCAAGCTTTCGGATGCTTAGACGACGATCTTCGCGTTTTCAATTTTTTCAATGTTTTCGTCCTTTTTTGACGTTGAGGGCCATCCGGGGCGCGGATCGTCTTCGGTCGTTTCATGTCCCACTTTAAACCGTTTAAATCATTCAAAAACTTGTGTGTGGGATAACTATTCATTCCTGTATACTTCTTTTAACATTGTATACGCTTCTATAAAAGTGTTTAACAAGAAACCCCAGTTTAACAAGAAACTCGAGATTAACCCATTGCTCCATCTGAACATTTAACATTTTTTTACGCGTCACTGGTGCGTAGACTAATTCCAAAGACTGATACAGTCAAAATGAGTGACCCACTAGCTTGTCCAACGTGCTCGGGTGGGAGGGAAAGTATCACCAGACACAGTTCTGATTAAACTTGTGGCGACACGCTCGCAGCGCGCTGATAACAGCATCAGTTCAGTTATTTAATAGTCACACCTCGTATATCTATTTATTTTATATTATCTATCATTTGGTGCACAGTCTAAACAAATAACACAGTAAAGTTGCAAAAAAGTCTGCAGAATATTTTTTTTTTATCAAAATAGGTTTGAAAGACCGACTTAGGTGAGGTTTGTTTTAAATTAAGAAGACCTAAATTAAAATAAAAAACATATAATGTTTTATCCATATTTCGACAGCAAAAAAAATTGTAAATAAATTTACAAATTTAAACCATTACAATCCGGTCTTGGTTTAAAGATCCTTCAAATATGTGTGATAAAATAAGTTTTCCTGACCAAAAAAAGTATAGGAACTATAATAAAAAAAACTTTACAGAATTAAAAAAAAACACTTTACGAACGCAATTTGTTTGACCCCTTTCTTGGTTAAAATTACTGCAGCGATGACGAAGATACGAAAACTAGAAAAACTAAAAAAAATCCTATTTGGTGCAGGCCTTTTAGTGGACATTGTATAATATATTTTGTATAGATAAAGGTTCAAACCGAAGGTTTTTAATTCCGGTTTTTGAAAATATAAAAGTAATGGGCAACAAATTATCAAAACAAAGACTTTAGGCCAGGGACGGACGGAGGGGTGTTGGGGCCCGGGGCAATGAAGAAATTGGAGGCCCTTTCAATCCATCGATAATTTTATTTATACATTTAAAAACAAATTTCCATTACTTTCCCGCTTCCCGACACTCATTACGAGTGATGAGCGGGGAACAGTAGATAGGCTTACTATATCCCTTATTTGGATATAATTATTTCATTACTCATTACTTTCTTAAAAATTAATTTTTTTTATTGTTATTAAATTTTTGAATCCAAGGTTTGTGGATGCCCTCAATGTGTGGGGGCCTCGGTTGTCCCGCCGTGCATCCGGCCCTGCTTTTGGCGTTCGCTCATGTTAGTTAAAAAGTATTTAGTATTGCACAAGCAATATGTGGTCGCATATTTTGGCTTAATTACTGTAGTTCATTGACAAGAATATTATGTGCAAATAGAGCAGGCTTATATGGAGTCCATTTTGTTATCGAAAAAAGGTAACAGTTATTCTTCCAGTTGACTTTTTGCTCTCAGAAACATATTATCAAAATATTGCTATATAAATTTTCGTTTCCATTTTCAAACATCAGCTGTTGTGAGCTTGTAATGTAAAAAAAAAACAGGTCATTTTACATAGGTATACATAAACTTCTCTCAAAAAACAGGGTATCAATTAAATAAATAATTTAAGCAAATAGCAATAAACTGTAAAATAAACAGTATAGTCCGTGTAAAAACGTATCAAAACACGATTCAAATTAATGGTTTTTTACTCTTGACAGTATACATTTATGGTGCATTTTTTTGCTTTTAACAGTTCTTCTGAATTTTTACATGGAATTAATTGAATTGCTAGCTTTATGATATGTTAATGCAAAACAAATTAAGTCTGCACGTGAACCAAAGTAGAAGCAGGAAAACGTTTAGTACTTCCTTAGTTCTGTTACATACGTGATAGTTACTAGATGGTTTATTACTTATGCAAGTGATACTGGACAAAAACAGTGAGAACACTAAATTACTTTGGATTATTTGTAAGTTGGCTATTTAATTGTTCTTTAAATACACAAGAAAATGTATGTTTGATGTTATGAGTATGAACTTTTTAGAAAAATAAGGAAACATTATTGGAATTACTGAATTTACTCCATTACTCGGACAAGACTAATTTTATAAAATTAGGTGTGCAGAGGTTTTGAAACATTCTTATATTTTTAAACATGGTCGCATTTGCATGTTGCTTCACATTTCTATATCATTGTGAAACAGCCTGTATAGTATAATGGGTCTTCCGTATAAGTGTAAGATGGTTACTTTCATAACTCCGTTATTGAAAATTTAAGAAAAAAAATAATTCCAATAAAAATTTCCCAAAAATATGCAGTGCATATTTATAAAATGTTTCTAATCAAACGGAGAGCTCTATTAATGTGACTGCTACACAACTTTAAATGGAATATTTTGGGATACTTTACTAAAATATTAAACCTAAAATCAACTGTTTTGGAGATATTCAGTTGAACCTGAAAAATATCAGGATGACAGTGCTCTAAACATTTTTGGACAGCGTCTAACCCAAAAGAGTTAGAGGCTTTTTCGTCACTTTCGTTGCTGCCAAGTGTTTACTCTTGTGTTTAAGCTTTTTTTAACGAAATGACCCACTTAACATACCATTGAATGCGAAACTAAATCACCCTTTATTTGATATACAAGGTGTGTAAATTAAGTAACGAGACTGATTTTTTTAAATATTTTTGATTCGAATAAAATTACAATTCAGTATTGTCTCCTTCAAAATAACTTTCTTCCAGCCTCATAGCATTGGAGACAGTTCTTCCATTCGTCATAGCAGTGCTGGAACTCATATACTGGAATATCCTTCAGCTGGTCGCTTACAGCCGTTTGAATGTTTTCTATGGTTCCAAAATAACGTTCCTTGAGGTGATTTTTCAATCTCGGGAAGAGAAAAAGTCACAAGGACTCAAGTCAGGCAAATAATGAGGCCGAGGAGCCACAGGAACAGTTTTACTGGCCAAAAACTCGTTCAATGAAATGGCTGTGTGACAAGGCGCATTGTCGTGATGCAACATCCAGTTGTTCTTGATGTTTGGTCTCACACGCATGACCCTTTTTCGAAGTTTCTCAAGAACCTCTCTATAAATGTGTTGATTTACTGTTTGGCCTGGAGGCACAAACTCTTTGTGGACAGTTCCCTGGCTATCAAAAAAGCAAATCAGCATGCATTTGATCTTCCACTTGCTCATTCTTGATTTTTTTGGATCATGGAGAGCTTGAAGTGTGGCATTCCATGCTTTAGCGCTTGGTTTCCGGGTCGTACTCAAACACCCAAGTCTCATCACCAGTGACACTTGGCACGTTCCATAAAATGGGGATGATTTTCAATTGATTCAAAAATGTCAAGACATTTTTCTCTCCTGATGTCCTTTTGTTCCTGCGAAAGGTTTTTAAAACCATTTTTGGGCAGATTTTTCTCATCAGCAATTCGTTAGTCAAAATGTGATGAACAGTTAACTCTTCTCCTATCATTCTTATCGTCAACCGATCTGAACGCACAAGATCCCGTATTCTATGGCCATTTTCATCGGTTCTTGGAGATGAAGGCCTTTCGCTGCATAGTTAATCTTCAGTCGACTCTCTTCCTTCTGAGAATGCCTTAAACCACCGAAAAACATGGACAAACATATAGTAACAAAGAAACAAAAATTGAAATAATAAAATAGTACAATGATGATAAAAATAAAATATAAATTAAGTAGTAAAGAAAGCAATAAAAATACTTTACACAAACCATTTTACATCCAGAACTCGAAGGTGTCCAAGGTCCCCAGAACCTGACATGAATTACAGGGTAATGTAATTTCGTATTCTACAATTTACGTTAATTATTTGAAAACAAAATTCGTTAAAAAAAGTTATTACGATTGAAATATTGTGAGGTATAGGTTTCAATGTTTGTGCCACTAAATACTTGTCAGTGAAAATAATGCAGAAGCAGATTTATTCGTCAAAAATCGAACTATCCCAACCGAAAGTCTCTAACTTTTTTGGTTTAGACGCTGATTAGAAATATTTAGAGCGTTGCCATTGTGATATTTTTCAAAAACAGATAAATACCTCCAACATGGTGGGTTTTGGATACCATGTATTATGATTAATAAAGCCGACTTAAATTTCAGTGGGGTATCCAAAAATATACAATTATATTGAATGTTCCATTTAAAATAACGGAGTGTTGTAGCTGTCTCGTGAAATAGCACCTCGTATAATTAGAAATATTTTACAAATACATAGTTACATATTGCTATATTGTAAAATTTTGACCTACTTTTATTTGATTTTTTTTAATATGTAATAGTTTTCTATTGCATCCATAAAATATTTGTTAACAAAGGATTGTTTTGAAGATTTTGGACAAAATAGAAGCACTAATTTTTTGGCAATGTTTCGTTTAATATACCTACAATTAGACTTCTTCAGGACTACAAAGCTGCTTAAGAACATTTTCAAATTTGGAGACAATTACAATAATACATTTTTACATTTGTACATTACCTTACCAAATAATGTTTTACAGCATAGCGGTTTATGTTACTGAAATTATATATTAATCCTTTTCTTTACCTAGAATACAATGTAAATGTTTTCGTGAGTATAAAATTTTTTATTAAAAAAAAAAAAAAAGGGAAAAAAAAAAAAAAAAAAAAAACAAGAAAATTAAAAAAAAAAAAATTTTGGTTAAAAACAAAAAAAAAAAAAACCCATGACTCAATATTTTAAACGGATTAGAAATACTACAACGATTACTTGATAAAATTTAAAAAAAATTGGCTATAATTAAAAAAAAACAAGTTATGTAAAATACTAATTAAGATAATGTCTAAATTTTATTACTCTAATTGTCTTCAAATTTTAAAATGTTCTAATGTAATCTTGTAGCCCTGAAGAAGTATAAGTATATTTATTTGACGAAACGTCAGCAAGCAATAATTAGTGCTTGTATTTTGTTAAATATCCCCAAAAATTTCCTTTGTCAACTTAAATTTATAATAAAAGAATTATGGAAGAAACCATCTAAATTGGAACACCTGGTATATATCCATAATATTGTTCAGTCAATATCAAAAGTAAAAGTTCGGAAATGATAATTGATGCAAATGGTATTTTAAATATCTACATAATGATTAATTAATTTTAATATAGTAATTCATTTTTGGGCACCAAGGGATTTTGCCTTCTTTCCCAAAGTTAATACTATTCTCTGCATTCAAGTTTTGATGTTGTTTTATTAGAAAAGAAGAAGGTCTTTCACGAAGAAGGACCTATTAAACATTTTGGGAAAACTACAAATAAGATGAGGCTGAAAATTTGTGTCTGAGAGTTTTTAGAGATGCTCTATATATCTAAAATAATAAAGACTCTTTTGGATATACCGGAAGTGAATACTAACTTTGATATTTTAAATGGAATGCACATGGACATGTATTTGGTTTCTACTCATTAATTTAATATAACTTTAATAATCCTGGTCATGATACTTGGCAACACTAGTGTATTCTCCCTCAAGAACTCTGTTTAATATCTATAAAAGATTTATTTCGGGTGGCAACGATATAGTAATTATTTTATTATGTTTCAGGTGCAATATGGAAGTCCAAACCAGGAGCATGTGTCAAAACACTATATTTAATGTGAAACAGTCCTTTTTTGTCCTTGGAATGAACGTATGTTTTGCCATGGTCATCCTCTACCTCATCGTGCGCCACATTTTGCAAAACATCACGTTGGACGGGAAGAAATACAGATATGCAGCTTTTTAACTTCGGATTCGATGTTAGTGCGACGTGTAATAGACTGAAAACTTATTTATTTTAATTATCCTAACAAAAGTATAAGTAGGTAGTATTATTTATACGGCGCTGTACTACATAACGTAGTTATGTTGTTATTAATATGAAAATACAACTATATCTCCATACCCAATCATTTACTTTGTTTCGTGTTAGTTTATATATTTATAGTGTCTTAGATAGCAAAACGAAGTAAATTTATTAAATCGATGTATTGTAGTGTATAAATCGATATATACCAGTGACCACTCGATCAGTATCCGTGACTAAGTGAGCGGCAACTTTTGGGAAATGAAAATAGAATGATACCATGCAAAGTCATTATTAATCACGATTTCTGGGGAGAGATGTTTTTAATTTGACACCTTAATGACATTCTGTGTTTTATTCCAATTTTGGTGAAACTGGTCCTATGAAAAACTGAAAGTAATGTACAAATAATATATATAAAGCTTTAAGATTAAAAAGAAATCGATACATTATTTAGGTTAATTTGTAGTTGGCCAAAAAAACTCAAATTTCTCGTGTGTTAGGAAACGCAAGTAATAATAAAGTAATAATCATTATGAAACAGATAACTAAAATTATTCAGTAATATTTATCTATATTCAATAATATCTAATATATATCATTCTGTTATGATATCTATTATATGATAAAAGATATTTTTTACTTTTGGAACGATTTTGAATGACTTTTAATTGACTATAGGATTACCGAGTATTGCTATTTTAACAATACACCATAATAACCCTAAACTTAACAGTTTGGAATGGAACCGGGTTATGAGAAGCTATTTAAATATTTTTTTGGAGATTTTGGACAAAATAGAAGCACTAATTTTTTGGCAATGTTTCGTTTAATATACTTACAATTAGACTTATTAAATCTAAAATATTAAATTATATCTAAAATAACCTTCATACAGTAGTAGAGTAATCTTCATACAGTGACAGTCATAAAGTCGGCTTCAATTGGGAAAAATAATTTTCATTAAAAAAAAATTATGTAAAAACTTAACATTGTATGATAATGATTTCTACTTACCTGAAAATTTATTTAACCCTTATAAGTAGAGTTGGCTGAAATGTGCCGCGGGGCATAGGCGTACGCATCATAATATAATACATATAATAAAGTAACTGATTTTAGATATAGTAACAAAAGCAATAAATTTACACTTTATAACCATATATGTAAATAAAACTAACCGTTTTAATTACTATCACGAACTGGAGAAAGTCCGCAATAACATTAGATAAGTTTCTGTAGTTGTCTTGGAGAGTGTTGTTCGCTGTGGTGAAAATACAAGTATGTGCTTATATTTTGAGAACAACGATTCGACATCTACTGATGTAATACAGGCATGATTATAATATTCCTCGCACTCACTTAACGGATCTATGTATGCACCATCACAAATTTGTCTTAATTTGGTAGAGGTTTTTCTATAATACACTTTCGAACTTATTTTATTGCGTTACCTATAGCTTGTAGCAGCGAATTTACTTCATCCATTATTTGTAGTGACTGCTAAAGACAACACACTGTTTTTTGTATGGTATCATACAGACCTTTAGAATTACTATGAATAGTTTGGAAATCTGCTTCAACGGACACATCTTGAAATTTAGTCTGGCTTTCCTTAATAGCTGGAGCTTCTGCAGGATTGAATTGTAAAATAACAACTTTTATTTGTCGGAAATTTCATGTCAATACATAACCATGGTCGTGTCTTAATGCACTTTTAATTCATTTTAGTAAGTCACTGCGTACAGTTGGTGGATTACAGTACGTACCGTTGTGCGACATGGTAACGGCATCTCTGAAACGTATTTGTTCCAGAAAACACGAAATGGTTGTTTATCGATTACATTCAAGAATACATCACGGACACTTACAGGTTTGTCCGGAAAGTAATGTCAGTCAATTTTTTTCCCGAGACTGTACGCGCCAGCCCGCGCTTTACGTGCTGGGATTGTGGTGGGGGAATCTGGCAACAAGATCCAACAAGCGTCAGTTGGCTACCGGTCGTTGTAGCAGTCGCATCACTCGTTCTTTGAGAGTCGTTACAGTGACCCGGTGCAAGAAAAAATGCAACGTTCGCTTGAGCAAGGATGGCGAGCAAGTTTTGTGTGAAACTGGAGAAGAGTGCTGCGGAAACCATTCCAATGTTGAAGAAGGCTTTCGGCGTCGATTGTCTTTCGGACAGGTAAATTTTCCGATGGCACAAGGCCTTCGCAGAAGGTCGGGAAGATGTCAACGACGAGAACCGCGCTGGACGGCCATCAACCTCCAGTTCCGACGACAATGTGAAACGTGTGCGTGACTTGTTGAACACTGACCGTCGTCTAAGTGTCCGTTTAATTTCCGAAACATTAGACATTACGAAAACCATTGTTCACGAAATTGTGTCGGAGTCTTTAGGAATGAGGAAGGTGTGCGCGAAGGTCGTGCCAAAAGTGCTAACGGACGATCAAAAAGCGAGGCGCGTCGAAACCTGCCAAGAACTTTTGGACACCTGCGAAGACAACTTCGCTTTCCTTGATGACGTCATTACCGGGGACGAAAGTTGGGTCTTTGAATACGATCCGGAGACGAAGAGGCAAAGTGCGGAATGGCACACGTCGAACTCCCCTCGCCCCAAGAAGGTCAGGATGTCCAGGTCAAAGATCAAGACAATGCTGATTGTCTTTTTTGATTGCCGGGGATTGGTCCATCATGAGTTCGTTCCGCAGGGGATAACCGTAACCGGAAAGTTTTACGTCGAGGTGCTGAAGCGGCTGAAACGCAGGGTGAATCGCGTCCGCCCAGACATCTCAAAATCCTGGAAGCTTCACCACGACAATGCGCCTTCGCACACCTGCTTCCTCGTGGCCGATTACCTCGTCAAGGCAGGCATCACCGTTGTTCCCCAGCCTCCCTACAGCCCCGATGTGCCCCCCCCCTCCAGACTTTTTTCTGTTTCCGCGCCTCAAAACCCCAATGAAAGGACAGCATTTTGGGTCGGTGAAAAACATTTTGTTACTGTTTTTGTTTTATGTACTGGGAATTAAATATAAGATCATTTTGTTAGGTACAAACATCAAAGATTAATAATTGGAAAAAAACAATATAAAGTGGTAACAAATGTTTTAGATTTAATTATATATTTATCGAAAAATGCGTTTCTGATGCGAAGTACTTTTTAAGAGAAATATTTTTCAATTATAATTAATTTATATTTAAGTGGCTTACGAAAACTTTATATTTTTTGTTCTGTTAACATCTTTTTTTGACATATTCTCTGAAAATGTGTTGTTACAGTTGCTTAAATGTAAAAATATTGTTTTGTTCCAATGGTAGATCTAGTAAATTTTATTGTATAAGTAGGTAGAATATGAGATGGCCATCGATCGGAATAAATGTACTGGAAAATCCACACTCTGCAAGAAGTTTTATTTATATTAGCTGAAGTTGCTGCCAATACTGAAAAGATTAATGAGCAAATCTCAGAGTAATAGTATTACCCGTATATTCAGAGTCTCTGAAAATTAGTTTTTGAAATATCTCACCAATATAAGTGTTAACAAGCTGATTCAAAAATACCCGATTTCCAGTAGACCTTATTAGTATTAAATTATCTATTCCATATCTTATACAGTTTACATACTTTTTAAACATATTTTCATTACATTGACATAATAATATTTAACATAGTTATCAGGCAATTTTACAAAGTTTATAATAGAACAGATATGTTAGCAGTTGTAGCCAATCAAACCAAGATTGTTAAAAAAGCAGTCTCTTGTTGTAGACGTCCGTAAATACCATAAGTATAATGTAATATGAGATTTTTCATTTTAATGACTTTAGCATAATGCATTGAATAAAACCATTGGGTAAATTTTAAATTTTTCGTATACAATTGTTTTGCCACTCATTCAATTTTAAATTGCATATTGCAGATTTAAGAGAAACTTAGATCAGTATAATATGATAAATGTATGCCTTCCAGAACATAATTATAACTTTAATGTTGCAATTACAATTTGAGATAAATAATACAATTTTAACCTGAAATTTGGAACACAAAAATTTTGATTTAGATGTTGGCATATCACCATATACAAATCATATACAAAATTCACAATTTTATTATTTTCCAGATATGTCAGTAGAAGAAAGCAAGAAAATCCACGCAATGCACATAATAGTTCTTTTTATGGGGATACCTCAAAAATGAGACATAGACCTTTCAGGAGTATTGATCATCTTGAAAATACAATAATTAGAGAATATGTTGTTTATGTAACGTATGTTATATTGAGGATTGTCTGATTGCATGAACCTATGAAGGTACGTTTCTTTTGTTTTGTCATTTTGTCTTTCTTTTTGTTTTTAAAATCTTTTTTATTTATTATATTTATTATTGAAATATATATATATTATTTTTGACAGGACAATTTTTTGAGTTTTCACTCAAATAGAAATTAAATGTGCAAATATTTCTCTTAATTGAATAAAAAATTAAAAAAAGTAAACGTACTAAAAAAATGTGTTTTGCAATTAACTGTATGTATGTGAAATAAAAAACTTACTTTTTGCCGAAATGAAAGGAAAATATATTGTTTTATGGTCTTATAAAAACCCAGTAAACCAAAAAAAAAAAAAAAAACACATGATAAGAAAATGTATTGCTTATTTTGGGAAAAATACGGATGTTTGGATTTTGACAATATCAAAAAACGCCCTTCCTTTAAGGAAAAATAACTTCATCTACGTACACACTTTTCCTGTAAACTTAGCTGTTTTCAGCTGTAATGCCGTAAAGCGCTTACCTGCCTTTCTAAGTAGGTACAGAGGAAACATATCGAAGCTAAAAATATTCCACAGCAGTAAACCATTCATATAATTAGTACTACTATGACTGTTTCCTCGTACTGCATACTATCAGGACATATAGAGTTATTGATCGAAATCGTTAATTAAGTATCAGGACTTGTAAAAATGAATGATTTTTGAAGATTTAGACATACCTACAGGTCTATGGCGAAAGTATTTTCAAAATAGCTGCAGTTCCCGTCTTACCGAAACTCAGGATCAACTTCCTTATTTTAAATAGAACGAAACCTTTTGTATACCATATTTCGATTGTCCACGTTATTTTTGGTAGATTTTCATCGAGTTGCCCTCTATCTTTCCCTGTATCTTTTATCTTTTTGAGTTATTACGAGTTTTTTTATTTTATTTTGTCAATTAGCGCTATAACATTTGAAACTATATGTAACGGTCATTTTATAAAATAAATTATCGTCTTTGGTACTGTGGTTAATATAACCCTAAAGCTTTACAACTCTCAATTATGTACCGGGTGCTTGAAGTAGAACTACAATTTACCGCAACACATTTAACACAGTTTCAAACCATCCAAACTCAAATTTCCAAATATAATGCCCCCTATTTTCCAACACATCTTGATGGAGAATTGAGTTGCATGTAGCATGTCTATATTTAATAGTTTTTTAATTGTTTAGTTTTTTTGATAGTTGCTTGTGTTTTAATAAATCGTTTGATTCTTCAACAGCATGCCATGGAAATAATACTAATAACGATCGAATGTTACTACTAATGCTGATAATTATTATTTTTTTCGTATTCTCTTGATATTCAATTGCATATTTTGTGAATGATACTGATATCTATGAAATACGTACAAGAGTAAGTATAAATACTTACATGTACAAAGAAAACAACACATAATTAACTGAACGATTTAAATAATATATAGTGTAATGTATCTAAAAAATTTCAGTTGTACATGACACAGTTGTAAATGACACAAGGATGTTTCTCCAGTCACGTTGATACACAGCCGTCTCATCAGTCGTAACGAGGATCGTTTTTTTGCTTCAGCAAAAAAGGAAGAAGCAAAGACCTGGTTCTGTACTGCTATGAATGAATGTCGCGTAATGGTACCGTTGTTTTAAATTTGGCGTTTGGTTCTTTATTGCATAAGGGTGTCCAATGTGATTATTAGGACTATGTCCTAGTACTATCATTAGGACATACATATATACATTTTTTATTTATATTATTGCGGGTATTTAAATTGTTTCATTTAGTTAATTATGTACATACGTAATAATAAATAAACTGAAATCGGTTGTATCAAAGATTTAAATTAAGTGAATAGTATAGCTTTATTTTTTTTGTTTTAAGTAACAAATTTGATATATATGCAATATGGGGCTATTGCCTAATTTAGGCAAAATAGTATATCTAATCTATTTACAGAATGCCATGTATTAAATAAACGAAGAGATAATTCTTGAGGATTGTTTTGAGACTGATAAAAAACTGTGTTCGCGAACACTGTTCTTCAGTGAAACGCATATCACACAAACAATTAAATAAACAAATAAATAAAAGTAAAAAAAAACAAGTGCAAGATTAAAACGCTCTTAAGACAACTACTAAATCGGCGTGGGACTTCACAGACGTGTTAGTGATGAGTGATAACTGACAACTAATAAAAGTAAAAACAGCCTACTTGTTAACTTTTAATGGTTAAAAAATAAGATACGGAAAAAAATATGGGTTGTGAGTACATCATTAAATTTCACATACTTGAAAACCTCTAGACGGATTTTCAATATATTTTTACCACTATATGAGGAATTAAATACCTTTCCAATGAGATGCAACATGCCCTACCTTGCTATTTAAAAACTTTGATTTGATGGCGCCTGTGACATCCTTTGGAATTTTCAAAAGTCAGTTTATATTCATAAAAACTCTATTTAATTTAATTTCACTCCGACTTCATTCGAATTCGCTGACTCATCTCGTTCAAAAGTTAAGGGGAGGGGGGTTAATTTATGGATACACTGTATTTCCTGGTATTTAACCCCCTAACCACCGCACGGGTTTTTCCCTAATACATATAGCAAAATATGTAGTTGGGGGGAGGGAGGGAGGGGTAACTTTGAGGATCAGTTTCTCGCCTCCATAGATTATTGGCAGCTTAAAAAAATATGTGTCACATAATTTTCAATGGTTGTAAAATCATCTAAAGTTTTCTGAACATAGTAGAAGGATAGTTCAGTCACTTTCCTTGTCAGTTAACGTTGAGATTTAGCTGTAAGATCCTGAAAATATTTACACAGGGTGTTCCGTATTTTTGTGGGGGGGGGGGGGGGGGGGGGGGGGGGGGGGGGGGGGGGGGGGGGGGGGGGGGGGGGGGGGGGGGGGGGGGGGGGGGGGGGGCTCGGTGCATATATTAGGTGGGGGGGGGGGGGGGGGGGGGGGGGGGGGGGGGGGGGGGGGGGGGGGGGGGGGGGGGGGGGGGGGGGGGGGGGGGGGGGGGGGGGGGGGGGGGGGGGGGGGGGGGGGGGGTGTTGTTTTGGGGGGGGGGGGGGGGGGGGGGGGGGGGGGGGGGGGGGGGGGGGGGGGGGGGGGGGGGGGGGGGGGGGGGGGGGGGGGGGGGGGGGGGGGGGGGGGGGGGGGCCGGGGGAGGAGTGGGGGGGGGGGGGGGGGGGGGGGGGGGGGGGGGGGGGGGGGGGGGGGGGGGAGGGGGGGGGGGGGGGGGGGGGGGGGGGGGGGGGGGGGGGGGGGGGGGGGGGGGGGGGGGGGGGGGGGGGGGGGGGGGGGGGGGGGGGTGTATGGGGGGTGTGGGGGGGGCGGGTGGTGGGGGGGGGGGGGGGGGGGGTGGGGGGGGGGGGGGGGGGGGGGGGGGGGGGGGGGGGGGGGGGGGGGGGGGGGGGGGGGGGGGGGGGGGGGGGGGGGGGGGGGGGGGGGGGGGGGGGGTTTTTGGGGGGGGGGGGGAAGGGGGGGGGGGTGTTTTGTTGTGGGGGGGGTGGGGGGGGGTGGGGGGGGGGGAAAAAAAAAAATATTGTGGGGGGGGGGGGGGGGGTTTGGGGGGGGGGGGGGGGGGGGGGGGGGGGGGAAAAATGGGGGGGTAAGCGGAGGAGGGGGAGGGGGGGGGGGCGTGGGGGGGGGGGGGGGGGGGGGGGGTTATAGGGGGGGGGGGGGGGGGCCAAAAACCGGGGTGGGGGGGCCCCGGGATTTAATACAAAAGGGGGGGAAGGGGTTCTAAGTTTTTGGAAAAAAAAGGATTTTTTCTCTATGAACGTTGAGAGTACTTCATAGGCGTAGTTCGGGAAAAAGGTTCGTATAGAGTGTAATATTTCAGTGGTGTATTCGGCGTTCAAAAATAGTAGTATGTAGTTAAAGCAAAGACAATAGATAGTTAAAGCAGTTCATAGACGCAAGCATAGGAATGATTTTATTTGTATTACTTAAGTGTTCGAGGCATTTCCATAGATTTTGAACTCTGACTCACTATCAATCTAGGGTAGCAGTAATTCTCGTGTGGGTTTTTTGTCCCGCGGCATGTTTACTTTTATCTTACCGCACAAATACAAACAGTTATCCACAACGCCCCTTAAACAGTGAAAACAGCGATGAGATGAAAATAAACCCATAACAGGCCACTGTGTAACATGCGGTGGCAGTTCGGTTGCTATAGAAACAGACATCGGCAGTGTATCGATTGTTATTCCGTCTCTGTAGTGGCTCTCCCGGAAAAGCCGCTCTACTAATAAGCGAACAAATTCAATTAAACTCCCCGTGATGCAAACCGTTCTCCGCATCACAATCTTATTGGTCTTTTGGTGATCGGGAACACGTCGATAATTTTCGTTATTACAAAACTTTATGTGGATATCGGCGAATACTTGTTATTCTGGTGCTCCTCTATTCGGATATCGTCTACGTTTTACGACATTCTCGCTCAGCTGCTAATACAAGATGTTAAAAATAATAATGCATGCTGTTAAAAAACTGAATAGTTTTTTACATAATATTATTTGTCGTCTAGTACGTATACCATGTGTCCAAGACAAGAATGCATTGCATGGGTATCTTTGTATGGGAGACTTTGGGCATGGGAGACGGTAAGAGATACAAATTTGGTTAAATGTGGAAAAGATTCGTCTTTAGGTGAAGGTCTTAACGAATATCAAAAAATATTTTTGTTTTCGAGTTATTTTGAAAAAAGTAAGTTGTAAAGTTCTCTGTAGATGTTTTTTGATATTAAGGTGAAAGAAAGAGCTGAAAGAGGTTTTGAAAACAATGGTTATACTTTTTAGTTTTCCTAATGGATACATTTTCAGGATAATTTGATGTGGAGATTTTGTGCCATTGTAACCATGTTGCCGTTGAACATTTATATCTAGATATATAGGTACCCAGAAAAAATGCATCCGAATAAAACATTTTTTATAAGGTTAGTGTAAATCTTAAATAATAATGTTCTTTTCAAAAACTTTTTCATGCTTGTCAAAAAACCTTGTAACGAAGATAAAGCCTGCATTATTAAATGTATTGTTAAAAGCCACTGATAATCCCAGTGTATCGACCTAAGAAATTTAAAGAGTTACTAGGATACAAAGATCTACTACCCATTTATTACGGAAACATAGACTTCATCCTTACAAATTTAAAAATCACCTGGGACTTACGCCATGGTACAACGAAATACGTAGTATCATTTTCTGAGTGTTGTACTAGGATATGCCAGAACTGAGAAACTTTTCCTATAGAATAATTGGTCTGATGAAATTATGATTACAGGTAAACAACCATTAGCCAAAGATCATCAGGCATCAACACCGTTTTGGTTTTAATCTGTGGGTTGAATTTTTGGCACTTGAATTATTGGCCTTATTTATTTACCATAATTCGTTGACAAAACAATATCGAACTTTACTTGAGCCAAATATTCACAATTGCTCATTTCAACAAGACGGGGCTCCGGAACATAATTCAAGGTATATTCGAGCGTATTACAAATCAATTTCCAGAAAAAATGATTGGTTACAGGAATGTATCACTGAAACATTAAGCACTATTAATTCCCAAATACTAACCAGTGTTTTAGACTCTACTATACGCAGACGTTACCTTTGGTTAGAAAACAACGATTTCTACTTTGAAAACAATGTATGATTTTACAAGTAACATTTTTCTGTATCCTCAATATCCATTTAGAATTAAGTTAAAATTTGTGTTATTACCATAATAAATATAATTTTTCTTGACTTATTACTTTGTACATAATATATTATTAATTTTCAAAATAAATAATACCGATGGTACAAGAATTTTAGGTTTTGACCTCAAAAAAAATCGTGTAGTCGTAAAATTTACAGGTTTTGTTCAGAATTTTGTGCTCTATTCAAAAATGTTACACAAAAAATAGAACGCTGTGGCTAGAGCGACTTTAAGCTTAAAATATAGTGCTGTCAAAAAAATTGGCACTTGAACATAGAGCTGTAAAGCAGTTTCGTTTTCTTTCATTACAAACGACCACTTTTACTGTTTCATCTGCAATGTTTCGGTATTTGTATATTAAAAAGTGTCTGTAGTGGATGTCCATAAAAGTAATGATTTTCCTTAATTCGTTTAATATTTTTAAATAAGTATTTAATGACATCCAAATTTCATACTGTTCCATGTCTTCAGAGTCATCTGGATCATCTACCTCTATTTCCTTGCGTCTTACTGCAATCTACTCCAGCACATGTTGAACACATGTGCTGGAGTAGATTGCAGTACATTCTTATCCACCTACTTAGTGGGGATGGAGAAGTGAAGGGGACAGACTAGTCCCAGAGACATCTTCTCGTCCACCGGCTCCAGACCTCATTATGAGGATGGTTCGCTGCGGCTGTAAGAAGGGCTGTGAACGGGCGTGTGGAGTGCCGCCGCTCCGGCCTTCCCTGTACCCAGATGTGTTCAACATGTGCTGGAGTAGATTGCAGTAATGTGCGAAAGGAAATAGAGGTAGATGATCCTGTTGACCCGGAAGACATGGAGTAGTATGAAATTTAGATGTCATTAAATACTTATTTAAAAATATTAAACTATTAAGGAAAATCATTACTTTTATGGTACTTGTTCCTTTTGACAGCACTATACATTTTTTTAAATTACAAAATACCGAAAGTTTGCAGATGAAACAGTAAAAGTGGTCATTTGTAATGAAAGAAATACGAAAATCTTTACAGCCTATGTTAAAGGGATTCGACTTTTTTTGACAGCACTGTATTTATTAGCTTAAAGTCCTCTTTTTCAGCCATAGGCTATTTTTGTGTAACAATTACGCCTAGTAGCTATCAAAGTTAGCGGAAACGCACACGATCCGGCAGCACAAAAATGGTGTGAAAAATAACGTTGACAGCTCTAGCGGAACCGCAATTTTTCATACAAACGTGGGTTACTAATTTTAGACTATCCTTTACTCAAAGTAATTCAATTTGTTGCATCATACTAGAAATTAAGTAAAGCATAAAATTTGGTAAATTTCAAATTTTGAGTTTTGGCAGCATTATACAAAAAGCCTACCATGGGATTTTTCTGGAACCGACATTTTTGAAAAGAGCACACAACCGAACAAAACCTGTACATTTCACGACTACACGATTTTTTTGAGGTTGCAGTGAATTTTTGCTTATAATTCTTGTTGATGTCTCAAATTTTTGCACTTTTTTGATTAAAATTATTACCAACTTTCCACTGACTCCCTTTGTAATTTTTTTAATGACCATATACAGGGTGTTTCGCATAAGAACCGACACGAGCAGGGGCGTGTAGGGGAACCCTAAAATATGGTGATTTAACGCAACTTACCTTTACACTATGTTGACCCTGAGAAGGCCTTCAAAGTGGGGTTTCAAATTTCGAAAAAAATCAAGATTTCACTTATACTTGAACTTAGAAAAACCAAATTTGGTAGACGTTGTGAGTGTACCAAGTGCATTAATCGGCAGTAAGAGTTAAATTTAAGCTTTTTACAGAGTTGATTAGGATGATGCACAATTAATATGTGACAGAATTTTTTAACCCATTGGCGGACTTAAAAATATTTCATTTTATTTTATGAGGACTTTAATTCTAAAACATTTCTTACTCTTGTTATTTTTCAAAAAACTTTGTCGTTTTCAAGAAAAACTCGAATAAATAAAAACACCTATTTCAGCAGTGTTATTTAAAATCATCGAAAATTCAAAAGTTGGCTATGAAATTAGACATCAAACTTGACAATCAACCAACAAGTTGGAATAAGAATAATTTAACAGAAAAACAAACAACTTAAGCAACAGAAATAACAGGTTTGACGATAAGTTATAGAAATTGTTCAAAATGAGCACTGTTTTCTCTAGGAAAATTTATTCTTCTCGAAAATTGAAGCCTACTCTTTCCAATAACCGCTGATTGTTTCTAATGACATTTCATTTGTCTGCGATCCACCACTGCTCGGGACGCAAGTGGGAGGAATACACAAATTCTTTTAACGTCCCCCAAAGAAAGAAGTCACATTTGTTGAGGTCTGGTGATCGTGGAGGCCAACTTGGGCAATTATTTCCTCGTTCAATCCATTTATTTGTAATTGTTGGTTTAAAAAGCCTCTAACCATAATACTAAAATGAGGCGGTGCTCCACATACATAAACCAATGTTTCAGTCTGAGTTGTAGTGGCACCTCGTAAAGTAAACCGGGAGAGTATTTTGGAGAAATTCTTAAATAAGTTTCACCATTTAGTTGATTCGGTAAAATAACCGGACCAATTAAATACCGATCAATAACACCAATCCAAACATTTATTTTAAACTCGCGTTGGAAATGTCGAGGAGTTACTGAATGAGTATACATCGAGTTTACATCGGAATACCATGTTGTGTATATTTGTAATACCTCTGCGGGTGAAACAAGCTTCATCAGTAAAGAGAAGTTTTTTTGAAAATGAATGTCCGATGTAAACTGACAAAAAGTCACTTTAATCAATTTGCGATAACAATTCTTGCACTTTTTGAATATGATATAGGTGTAGTAGATTACGTCTGATAACCGGTGCACAGAAGTTTGCGATATACCAGTTTGTCGAGATACATTTCTAGTACTGATATGTGGTTCATCTTCAATTGTGTTAAAAATCAGTTATTGTGCCTTCATTGCAATAGCACGTTCTAGAGTGCTACTGAAAAACTTCCTGTTTCCGAGCCCGTCTTTCAACCTTGGAAAATGTTTCCTATGGGGATCACACGATTAGGAACTTCCCGATATTCTTCAACACTTCCTGCAGTTTCCCTCAAGAAACCTAACACTAATAGCATATCAACTTGTTCGCTAAATGAAAACTTTCCTGCCATTTTCAAAACACCCAGCAAACAATTAACTAATATTAATCGGTAAAAGTTCACTTTTGTGAAAATGGCCAAAATTAAATCGGATTCTCTTTGCTAAATCGTTGGTTTTCATATAAAAAACGATTTCGGGGGGGGGAGGTTTTACTGGCGAAAAAGCAAACGAAAATAGTGTGCGATTATTAGGTTAGGTGAAGATTAGAACCTAACCTAACCGTTGAATAAATGTATCCAAAAAGAATCTAACCTAATCCACTGAACGTCAGAGGTCTTTAGAGCGTAAAAAGTAACATATTCACTAAAGAATTCAACCTTCCCCTTTGAATTGAAGTATCCCTAAAGAACCTAACCTAACTAAACAGAGGGTTGAGTCTCAGTGAACAAAGATACTTCTTTTACTCGATTTTTGTGAAAATAGGCAGGCTTTTCGGTGAAAATAGTGTGCTCAATGCACATGTGCCTTACATTATTTTCGCATTTTTTGCAAATTTTAGCAACCAAAACCTTGCTCCACTTGAAATCGCTTTTTAAACCAAAACACCAATTTTAGCAAAAACAATTTTCAAAGCCATTTTCACAAAAGTCACTAAACTGAACTTTTACCAAACTAAGTAACTTTTTTCCTGATTGTCAAGTTTGACGTCTAATTTCATAGCCAACTTTTGAATTTTCGATGATTTTAAATAACACTGTGAATAGGTGTTTTGGTTTAGTTTTTCTTGAAAACGACAAGTTTTTTGAAAAATAACAAGAGTAAGAAAAGTTTTAGAATTAAATTCCCCATAAGATAAAATAAAAAATTTAAGTCCGCCAACGGGTTAAACAATTCTGTCACATTTTAATAGTGCATCATCCCTATTCAACCTTTAAAATACTTCAATTTAACTCTACTTTCCGATTAATGCCTTAGTACACACAACGCTACCAAATTTGTTTTTTATCAAGTATAACTGAGATATTGATTTTTTTAGAAATTTGAAACCCCACTTTGAAGGCCTATAACTTCTCAGGGGTGCAACTTAGTATAAAGGTAAGTTGCATTAAATCACCATATTTTAGGTTACCCTACATGCCTCTGCTCTGTGTCGGTTCTTATGCGAAACACCCTGTATAACAAAAAAACACATTTTAGGCATAACATGTAACACATACCTGAATTCAAAATAAAAAGTAAAAGAATTTTAAAAATTTGACAGCCAAAATACAGTACCGTATTTGAAATAATTAAGTTAATGATGGTCCCACGAATGGAAAACGTCGACGAGTGAATGCAATGACTATATTAAAGTATATAACACAGAGCGCAAAAAGCATATAATAAAAAATAAAAACGATTTTTCAAACACAACTTTTTTAAAAATAACTCGAAAACAAATAATAATTTTTATATTCATTAACACCTTTTACATAGTAATCTAAAGACGCATATTTTCCCTGATTTAACCAAATTTGTACCTTTTACCGTTTCCAAGGTACCCATGCAATTCATACTTATCTTGGACACACGGTATAAGTACGTTTACGCATCAGCTCTTTCTTTCGGCTTAACCTCGAAAAAAAGACCTATACAGAGGTTTTCCGATTTTCACACTCGCTTCAAACCTGACTAAATCACAAAAAAAAAGACCAGAATCTTATCACACCATGATCATACAATCCATAAATCTAGTAACTATATAACCCCACAACCCTATAACGCCATTAGCCTTGAGGTGGAAGCAGTGGAATAGTGGAATGTTAAATTCTCGTATTTTCATAAGGAAGCATGGGGGCCACACTAGATTTTAGGAGGTTATTAGTAGATCTAAATGAAAGACTAAAATATCAAAAAGATTGCCAAATGAAACCTAAGTTTTTTTTTAAATCTGTTGCGCCCCAGAAAATCTTGGAAACGAGCTGCAAAATATTTTCGAAATATTTGTTTTATAAATCGTCAAGTAAATACAGTATTTCCGAAATTTCGAGGTCTATTAAAGTTATGTAACACTAAATTGTAAATGTTTGTAATAACAAAAAAAAATTGATCAAATCTAAAAAAAAAGATGCCTATAAAAAGTTAAATGCTAAAATGTACCCTGAACCCCCATTTTGTCTCGCTCCCGGATGTCACTAAAATATTGGAGGTTAATTTCGAGACACCTTGTAAAAATGAATTCATAAAAATAAATCAGTGAACTTTATAGATATTCATATGTCCACAAAGAAAATAAATGTAGAACAAAAGTAAAAAAAAAACATTCCGCATTACGTTTTTTAATTTCGCATTTTCATGAATCTAGGATTTAATGTTCGATGTGAAACGCCTCTCCTGCGTGTATTTTATGTAGTCGTTGCTTCAGATGCATAATATGAAGTCGATGAAAACACTGAAATAACTTCAGCCCATCGTGTGCTATCGGACACCACTATCTCGTTTCGACTTACTAAGTTTTCTGCGTTTCCTTTTAACGACCTCAGTTAACATGTGGGTTAGCCTAGATTAAAGATATGTAGGACAGTTTTCTGGAAAAGTGACCACTCTCTAAGATAAAACTTTCGTTGTCTGTCTAAATTCCTTTGCAGAATAATCCTACATTGCCGATAATCCTTCCAGATCAGCTATTTTAATTCCATAAAGATATAGTGATAAGACTAAAGAACAAGTCCGTTCAAACACAGAATGTTATCCATGACTTTTCCAATACAGCGTAACGCCAAAGCCTCAAAACATATCGATGGATAGATAGAGAGATAATTTGTTGAACAATGTGTTTTACAGCTTACATCATTAGATTATTCGTATGAATGTATACTCTAGGTAGTACCCATTTTATACCACCTAGCGTAAACAAAGGCTGTTTGTGGTTTGTGAATAGGTATGATTTAAGTTAAATACATTTAATATTATTTTGTACATTTGTGTAAGAAAAAAAATTTACACATATATTTTTTATAGGTATTATAGGTATATACACTGTGATATTTTTTATTCAATAAGTTTTTAAAACCTGGAGTGAGTACTGGAACCTTCGGCGTAGAAGCAAAAAACTGGACGTTTTCCACGAAACACCGAACTACTACAATTTTCTCGACGCGCGTTTCGCCAACCGAGTTGGCATCTTCAGGAGAAGATTAAAACTAAATTCTAGCCTACACACTTGCACTATTTATACCAAATTTGTTGTCACGGTTCACTGAACCGTAACTGTCTTTGTTTATCAGAGCAAACAGTGGACTGGTGGGTATCGGACCATTGTCCTTATTCATACTACTGTTACACTTAATGATTTCTAAACTTTCAAAAGCATCCAACTCTCAACTGTTTGTTACATTTCTAATTAATTTTAAATTATTTATGTCTATCCTATGGTTGTTGTCAAAAGCGTGTTGGGCAACACAAGATTTTTCTGTTCTGCCATACTTCAAATGAGCCATGTGTTCTTTAAATCTAGTCAAAATAGATATTTTTGTTTGCCCAATATACGTTTGATCACAATCTTTACAACTTATTTCGTATATTCCTGACTTGTGGTTATTGTTGATTTTGTCTTTGGGGTTACCCAAAAGCGTCTGTAGTTTATTTTTAGTATTATGAACCAAATTGATATTAATACTTTTAAAAATTGTATCTAGTCCGCGGGTGAATTTAGGTTCATATGGTAACGAAGCAAATTTCGAATTGTCAGTATCTCTACGAAAAGTCGTGGAATTGTACAGAGTGGTCTTAAATGTATGCTTCCTTATTAACTTATCTATTAAATGGACTGAATAACCGTTACTCTTAGCTATATCCTTAATTAATTGTTTCTCATGTTCAAACCTCTCTTTATTGAGGGGGAAATTTAACAAACGGTGAATTGGAAAATTAACACTTGCCATTTTATGTTGAAAAGGGTGGTGTGAATAGTTGGGAATATATCTAAGAGTCGCGGTTTCTTTCCTATATATATCAAACTCTAACTTATTTTCACTATTTCTAATAACTAATACATCTAAAAATGGTAGCTGTTCATTGTGTTCCACTTCATATGTAAATTTTATGGTAGGGAAACGGTTATTTAATTTGGCAACAAAATTATCTAAATTAATTGCTTTTGTATCAAATACCGCGAAGATATCATCCACATACCTGAACCAACCTCTAGGAAAATACTCGAATTTATCTTTTTACTTCTGTCTCAAATTTACTCATAAAAAGATTTGCAATGAAAGGTGACAAGGAGTTACCCATTGCCGTTCCCTCATGTTGTTAAAAATATTCACCATTATACTGAAAACAATTTTGATTCATACCAATCCTGGTAAGCCGAATGTATTCCTTAATAATTTTATCGTCTAAACCATTTAATTCGAGTAATTCCCTGAGGTAGTCCAAAGTTTGCGGGATTGGAACACTTGGAAACAATGAGCATACATCAAACGAGACTAAAATTTCACCTTCTTACAATTGGATATTTTACATAATTAAAATTAAAAATTAAATAACCAAATTAAATAACCGTTTCCCTACCATAAAATTTACATATGAAGTGGAACACAATGAACAGCTACCATTTTTAGATGTATTAGTTATTAGAAATAGTGAAAATAAGTTAGAGTTTGATGTATACAGGAAAGAAACCGCGACTCTTAGATATAATCCCAACGATTCACACCACCCTTTTCAACATAAAATGGCAAGTGTTAATTTAGAAAATTAACACTTGCCATTCACCGTTTGTTAAATTTTCCCCTCAGTAAAGAGAGATTTGAACATGAGAAACAATTAATTAAGAATATAGCTAAGAGTAACGGTTATTCAGTCCATTTAATAGATAAGTTAATAAGGAAGCATACATTTAAGACAACTCTGTACAATTCCACGACTTTTCGTAGAGATACTGACAATTCGAAATTTGCTTCGTTACCAAATGAGCCTAAATTCACCCGCGGACTAGATAATATTTTTAAATGTATTAATATCAATTTGGTTTATAATTCTAAAAATAAACTACAGACGCTTTTGGGTAACCCCAAAGACAAAATCAACAATAACGAAAAGTCAGGAATATACGAAATAAGTTGTAAAGATTGTGATCAAAAGTATATTGGGCAAACAAAAAGATCTATTTTGACTAGATTTAAAGAACACATGGCTCATTTGAGGTATGGCAGAACAGAAAAATCTTGTGTTGCCCAACACGCTTTTGACAACAACCATAGGATAGACATAAATAATTTAAAATTAATTAGAAATGTAACAAACAGTAGCCAGTTGGATGCTTTTGAAAGCTTAGAAATCATTAAGTGTAACACACAACACATATTTAATCACACAAAACTTTATTAACACTTTAAAATCATATATAAAAAATCACACTGTAAAAGTAAGGTTGAAGAGTAAAAAATAATCCAAAAAAAACAATGGATAACTCCAGGTTTACTAAACTATATTAATGAAAAAAATAATTTATACAAAACAATTTTGCTAAATCCTGAAAATAACGAACAAAAAAATCTAATTATAAAAAATATAAAAACAAACTTATTTCTTTAATTAGAAAATCGAAAAAAGAGTATTTCAAAGCATGTATTGACAAAAAATAAAAAGTCTTCAAAAAGCCTCTGGCAGTGTATAGACCCATATCTGTGAAAAAGAAAAACCTGAAACAGAAATAAAAGAAATTAAATTAGAAAATGGACAACTTATAAAGGATAAGATTGATATTTCCAACAATTTTAACGAACATTACAGTAGCTTAGGAGAAAAATACGCCAGTATTATAACACCACCTGATAATTATTCTGAAAATATAGAAGCATTGGAAAACACTATGTATTTACAAGAGACAAATGAACTGGAAGTGGAAAAAAACAATAAAAAGTTTGAAATCTAAAAAAATCTCCCGGATACGATAATATCCGTGCTGAAACTTTAAAAGAAATATCTACAGAGGTTGCTCCGCCACTTACATATTTAATAAATGCTTGTTTTAATGCAGGGTGTTTTCCAAAAGTTCTCAAAATAGGAGTCATCAAACCTTTGTATAAAAATGGCGATAAATTAAAAAATGACTAATTATCGACCTATTTCTCGATATCTAATGTTGCTAAAATTGTAGAAAAAATCCTGAAAAGCACAATAGTTGTTTTTTTTTTAACAAATATGGAGTAATTTCAGATCACCAGTATGGTTTTAGAGAGGGTCGATCGACACAAGATGCGATACATTACTTAACTTCTTATTTATATAATTCTTTAGACAAAAAAACTCCAACACTATGCATTTTCGTGGACCTCTCTAAGGCTTTTGACACTGTCTGTCACAAAAAACTATTGGAAAAGGCAAGATGTTACGGGTTGAGGGGTAAGGTGTATGACATTTTAAAAAGTTACTTAGAGAACAGACGGCAATATGTTAATATCGATGGAGTCACCAGCAATCTGAGAGGCGTGACCTACGGTGTTCCTCAAGGAACTGTGTTGGGGCCACTTCTATTTACAATATATATTAATAGTTTATTATCCTTGAACACCGTTGGCACAATTCTCAGTTTTGCAGATGATACCACGATTCTTTACCAGGCAGACACGTGGGATGATTTAAAAACAAAAGCTGAATCTGATTTTAAAAACATAAAAAAATGGTTTCAATATAATGAATTAACATTAAATTGTGTCAAAACAAAATATTTACCTTTCACCTCGTATTCATCTGGTCTACCAAATCTAGGCCCATTACCAATTGATCCAACGACGGTCATACCGGAAGTAGAGTCAATAAAATACTTGGGAATAATACTCGACAGACATCTGAAATGGAATTTACAAATAAAACACATTACGAAAAAAAATAGAGGGTTGCTAAATCGTTTTAAATACCTAAAAGACTTTTTGGACATATCACATCTAAAAATCTTGTATTATTCCCTGGTACAAACCCAGCTTTCATATGGCATCTTAGGATGGGGTGGTGTCAATGATGTTCATCTGAAAAACTTAACATGTTGCAAAAACATGTTGCAAAAGTGGGTGATTAAAATAATATATAATAAAAATAGAAAATATCCAACTGATATATTATTTAAAGAAAGCAAGATCTATTATATTAGACAACTTTTCTGTCTAAATATACTTATCCATATAAAGAGAAATAGCATCGAATTGGATTCAATTAATCACAGGTACGCAACGCGTACGAAAGCACATAGCGTCCTTGTTCCAAGATGTGCAAAAACGATAGGCCAACGCAGTTGTGATTATCTTGCCTCTCAATTATTAACTCAGTAATTATATAACTACCTACCTGAATGGCTTAAGAAATTGAATAACTTCAAAGTATATAAGGCTGAAATAAAAAAAATGGGTTATCGCTACGGATCGAACAATTTTTCACAGTATAGTAAGTCCGAAGATTTAATAAAAATACATTGTATGTAGGTATGTGTATCATTGAATATGGATATAAAAAAAATCACTTTTAAGTAATTAGTGTCATTAAGTACTATTTATTATCATGCTTCATGTTGTTGTCACTAAATATCGTTTATTGTAGTACTCTACTGTAATCTACTATTTTATCTAATTTATTATTGTGTTCCCTGTAAACTTTAAATTTTGACTATTTGTTTTAATATGCTTTCACATACAAGCAGTTATGTATTTACAACAAACTGCTTCTGTGAATTATTTGTTTATTGTTTGTTAAAATTGTACCATAGAACTTTTAATATGTTTTATTATTATAATTATTGTAAAGTATCTTTTACTACAATAAACATTTATTATTATTATTATTATTATTATTATTATTATTATTATTATAATATTATTATTATTATTATTATTATTATTATTATTATTATTATTATTATTATTATTATTATTATAACAGTAGTATGAATAAGGACAATGGTCCGATACCCACCAGTCCACTGTTTGCTCTGATAAACAAAGATACTTACGGTTCAGTGAACCGTGGCAACAAATTTAGTTTTTTTTTTGTTTTTAAAAGGTAATTATAATCGAGGGAACAGATGACTTCATATTTTTATAACTGGAAAAGAAACTAATACCTATGTACATACATATGTATATCATAAAGCAAAGGTTACTATAATTTTATCAATTCAATAGATGTGAAAGAGGTGATGTCAAAGTAATCAAATCCTAGAAATATTTGATAAATTTTGTAGTATTTTCTAATAAATATCTCTTAACTCTTTTTTATATATAGTTTTATTATTAATTATTGTTATATGACTGAAGTGGGTATAACATTTTGGTGCTAAATAAAAGATATACCGTTCCAGGTATGCTTTTTAATTAAAGAAATCGTGATTTGCTTCTTTGTCATCATTCTGGTGTTATAAGAATTTTCTGTAATTGTTTCATAACATGATGAAAGTCTTGACGAATGCTTTTTTCATAACTATAGTTAGCAAACGACAACACAACACATAGGTAACTCGCGTAAAATGTCATGGGGGTGGCCTCAATTCGTATTTATATCAGTAGTTCCGTGATAGCTGGTGCTGTTGTACAAACTCCGCTATAAACAATGGCAAACCTGCGGAAGGCTACTAGTCACTTTCGTGTATTACACTTATAATGCGTACGCCTTTGTGTCGCGTCTCGTTCCTAACATAATAATTATTAAAGTACCTATATACGAGGTGTGACTATTAAATAACCACACTGATGATAATGACGAACTGATGCTGCTACCAGCGCGCTGCGATCGTGTCGCGACAACTTTGAACAGAACTGTGTCTGGTGATACTTCCCCACCATCAGCTCGCTGGACAACCCAGTGGGTCGCTCAGTTTTTCTGTAGCAGTCGTTTGAATTAGTAGTTTGAAGAATGCGTTCGCCAGATTTTGCATGAATCGTTCAACATGCGGAAAGTTTGCGCAAAAATGGTGCCGAAACTCCTCACGCCCGAGCAAAAGGAATCAAGAATGAACATTTGCGCTGACATTCTAAACAACATTGACACTGATATAGGCTTGTTAGATACGGTGATTACTTGTGATATCAATATTCGAATCTGTGGAAACGGTTAAATCAAAAGCGACGGAGGTTCTGAACCAGCTGACAGAGGCGGACTTCCAGCACTGCTTTCAACAATGGAAAAGTCGTATGGAGCGGTGTAGTGATCGCCAGGGGGAGTACATTGAAGGCGAAAAAGTTGCTACTGTAATTGGTAACGAATAAAAAGTGTTATGACAGCAGTTCGGTTATTTAATAGCCACACCTCGTACATATGTATGTATATGGTATGTTGTCTAAAGCCTGGTACTCACATACGCTCCGTATCTGCATTTGTATCTTGTAGTGTAACGGATTAACTATAACGAAATTTGTAACGGGTATATACGTCTTGCGCTCTGTGTTTGTACAGTACATTTGTTACAGTACCCGTTCCAATACATATTACAAATACAGATACGGGGCGCATATGAGTATCCATCTTAATAATAAGTAGCAAGTCTCTGGAATCTATTATTGTAATCAGTGGTTTTATTAATATTTGTAGCACTTACATATACAATACAGGCATTTGTAGCTCTTACATATACAATACAGGTATAACTCTCCACACGGTAAAGCTACTATACTTTCACATCCTCGTCCACATCCACGTAGTGGAGTGGAAATATGGTATTCACATTTTTTTTTACATTCGTCTGCTAAATAGGCCTATAATATACTATATAAACGCCGGGATTTTAAGTTTAGGCGAAAACATTTGTGTCTATCGGTCTGTTTATCACCGACAGACATACAGACCAATAGACCGTATTGTTCTGTCTGTCGGTCTGTCTGTCTCTGTTAACCTTTTTGTGTACACGATAACTCGAGAATGCGTTAAGATTTCAAATTTGAAAAACTGATATAGGTATATAACCGTACCTGATTAGATTTTGAGCTTAAGCGATTAGGACCTTGGAGGATAAATAGGGGTAATATAATTTTTCCTTGTTTATAGGTAATTCGCAGACGATACAAACTATGCAGTTTCAATTTGAAACGCATGTGCAACATAACAATGTCTGCAAATCTAAATATTTTAGCGTACTAGGTTGGGGGACTGAGGAGATTAAAGGGGGTAAGTATTCAAAATAGGTGAAATATGTTTTTCAACATAAATTTTAATAAGCACACACAGTGATTTATTTCAGTAAACTAATTTAAAGTATTTGCGTGTATAGTTTTTGCTTAAGTTGAAATACCCCATCATTCTTTTAGCTTCAGGTTATTTATATTTTGGTGATCATTGGCTATTTAATATTTTGATTTGTTTTTTTTTTTTTGTTGATATTTTGTAACCGCGTATCAACGACGCTTAAGAAACGTAAGGCACTTAGGTTACTGGCGCCCAAAGCTGCCAACACTTACTAGCAGCTTAAAATTGTTTACCGCACGACCACCTCCGGTTGCAGCTAGCCCACGTTTCAAAAATTACTATCAACAACATCAAAATTAAATAGTAATTTTAATATCAAGATCAATACCTAAAAGAAAGGTGACAATGTCCTTAACAATGTAATGGAAATCTGTATCGATGAGAATAAATAAGCATTAAGATATAGCCATATTTAAATAAGATCAGAACAAATCACGCATTAAAAATATATGTACTTTTTAATTGTTTTTATGCTCAATGAATGTTACATTTCACATTAAGATTTTTTATCCTATTTACATCCGCGGTATATTCCATCTCCGGTTCCGGGATAATAGAACCCTACATAGTCACTGGAACTGTCACTGCTGAAACTTTCAACATGATGTTGAAATCTGTCACAGAGAAGACACCCCACAGACAGAGAGAGCGCCAGTACATATATTTCGACACCTGGGATTCTGACACCTGGGTGCTATCTTGGAGATCGGTGCTACCTGGGACATCCTACAACCCTACTTTGCTGAGCGTGTGATAGTGTTTATTGGGGTACCCACTGAATTATCCTAACCATTGTATTCACCAAACCTCAATATTTGTGATTTTTTATGGGGAGTTTTAAATCCATTGTTTATAAGGAAACGCCTAGTGATCTAGAACAATTTAAATGCAGATTTGTCAACAACTGGAGCATATTTTCACCATCGCATTTCTGTGTGCCGACATTTTAATGATAACTTACATCACGTGGTGGTCATTAAAGGTGGGCACTTTGAATATATTCCGAATTATCTTGTTTGTCCTGGTAACTTTAAAATAAAGTTTACAATCATATACGTAGTGTTCTTCACTTTTTTGACTTTCAACAAGTTTAAAGAGTCACTTTACTTTGACTTTCAACCCACGGACGGAAAGTAAATTTGAAAAAATATTTTTTTTGAAAATAGTTTGACATATGACACCTGTCCCTTGTAAAAAATGTCATAATGGACTCAACTTTTTTTAAACATCATACACCATTTTTGTAAATTTATAGCAAAAAAATTGGGATCATTGAGGTAAAGTTAATCTAGGCGTTTCATGCCTCACTAACCTACATAATCTCTCGACGCTAATGAAACAGTTTCCACCTCAGTATGTAATATACCATATTTTACCTAAACAGCTCCCATAA